>PVKE010030037.1:0-19869 GCA_004027555.1 Craseonycteris thonglongyai
GGGGAGCTGATTCTGGGTGGTGGGCACATAATGCAATGCATGGGTGATGTGATGTGGACTTGTACATCTGGCAACTGTCTAATTGTTACCAATCAATGTCACCCCATTAAATTTAACAATAAAAAAATATTTTTAGGGTTAAAAAAAGAGGATTAGAATAATCTCATTGAGAACTATATATTTTCAGGCTCTCCTTTGTCTCATATTGCTTTAAACTCTTCACTCATAGCCATAAAATGACTACGAATTCAGACTTCACAATCACATCACATTAAATCCATAAAAGAGAGAAAGAAAACTGTAACTTAGCAGCAACTTCAACAAATATGTATAATATTTTCCTGGTTCCCATTAGGCAAAATGCTTATCCTTTAACTAAAAAAAAATTGCCAGAAGAATAAAAACATTTGAATGGCCTATCAGAGCTAAGAATATTGTCAATTTATCCAAACCATACAAATTGCAATGGAGGACATGTGATTTCTCAAATGAAAATCACAAGGCTGTTCATGGAAGAATGAGGAAATGAATGTTGTAGGTAAAGTCAGCTTGATGGAGTACAAGATGTATATTTATTTTCTATTGCTGCCATTAAAAATTACCACAAACCTAATGGCTTAAATCAATACAACTTTATTATTTTACATTTTTATAGATCAGAATTATGCAAGGGATCTCACTGAGCTAAAATCCAGGTGTTGAAATGGTTGTGTTCCTTTTGGAAAGCATTGGGACAAGGATTTTGTTTCTTTGCTTATTCCATGGATGGCAGAATTCAGTTCCTTGCTGAGATAAGAATGAGGTTTCCATTTCTTTCCTTGCTTTCCACTTAGGGTCATTCCCAACTTCAACAGGCTGTCCTCATCCCTTGGCTTATGACCTCCTTTGTCCACTTTCCAACCAGTAACAGACAGTTAAAGCTGTCTCACTCTTTGCAGCTCTCCTGCACTTTTTTTTTTTTCTGTCTTCTCTCTCAGGAAAGATTCTCTGCCATTAAGGAGTCATAAATTAAGTCAGGTAAGTCTCCTCATCTCATAATTTCTACTGTAATCACATCACAAAGTCCTTTCTCCTGTGATGTAACATATTTATAGGTTTTGAAAATTAAGGCATACATTTTTCTTATGGAAGGGAGTAATCATCATTCAATCCACCACACATTGAATGTTATTATAAACTAAGTCTCTATGCTTCATTTTTCAACGTTAATTTTGTTAACTCTATAAGTGTAATTTGAGGTTTATTATTAAGTCCAAAACTGTGAAGATTTTATTACTGCACACTAACTAACACACCATTATAGCATTAAATATATACGTATATGAATATGTTTTGTTAACACAAAATCACAAATACATATGTGTGCCTATTACAGAAAAAAATTTAGGGCGGGGAAGACATAGGCCTTTTATTACTCACAGCATAAGGGTAATCCACAGCAACATCTTGCTGTGATGGTGGTTGGATGTCACCTGTGTACAAAGCGGAGTGTACCACAATAGGGAACCTCCAAAATTGACTTGTTAAACTTTAATAGGGCTGCTGGCCTATCTTCTTTTTTCTCTCTCCAGGGAGATAGATTTGTATATAAGCAAACCTCTTCTGGGGATAAAGAAGGCAGGTGTCTTCACTATAGAACGTAAGCAAATGTCTCCAAAGAGTAGAAATGTGATTATTAGCAAAATGTGATGCCTCTAGAGAAGCATATCTAACCTGTCTGGGAGGAATACACTAACTCTCCTCTAAGCATATTAGCTATTCAAACAGGTCTTTTGTGCAAAAACGCCCTAGTAGGATTTGTCTCCCAACATTGATCTTCTCATTTTAATGATTCTTCATGAGTCAAAATCAAATTACTCAAAACTTCAAATATAAATACAACTTTAAATGGAGAAAGTGTTTCTTCCTTGATGAAAAATCGATAAGCTTAAAGATGGACAACTGTCATTTCTTTGAACATCATAATTAGTAATTAAATATGTATATCAGACAGGATATATAGAACTGTCACTACATTCTATATAACAAAGTTAAGAATTGGTTACATATTGCAATTTCCACTATGTGGCAGTGAAAAGAAGAGCAGTATAAGTTAGTGATAACTTCAAACAAAATTCAAGATATTTAAATTTGTCAGGAACTTTTTGACCTAGATAATAATTAAATCTGCAAATATTCAGTTAAGTCTTCTGGAAAATGATTTTATAATATATGAGGAAACTTCCATCTCTGTAAGTTAGTTATAAAGCATTCAGTTAAAACTATTTATTTAAAACAGTATATTTTAAATCTGTGTATATCAAAATTTATTCTTTAAAAATTGTTAAAAAAAATATTTATGATTATTTATAGATAGCATCTCATCTGTTAAGATGTGAAATCAAAAGTAATTTGTAATCTTTGTAACCTAAGAATAAAATCATTTTCAACTCATTATAAAATGGTGTCTTATATTTTCTTTTATATTGTCAAAATGCAGTGTAAAGATTTTAACATTGAGTTTACTCTCATATTATCTCAGTTGTTTTCTTCTGTGATCTAAGCTGTTTCTTTATCTCAGTATTTATCATCATCTACAAAAAAAATTCTCACTCTTTTATAAAGTCTAGAAATAACATTTCTTTTATTTCAATTGTGTAGACTCAAATTCTTATTATTTTAGATGCATTGTTTTTATTCCTTTTAAAAAGTATATATAGCGTTGCTGCTGCAAAAACTTTGGCCAAATGAATAATAAACTACAGTAAAATAACAGAAGGCACCAGTAACTGTTCATATTTAAATATATTCTTTATTCCACACATTGAAATGGCATCTCATTTTTCAGTGAGTCCCAGAACAGCAGGCATATACAACTCCATCAAAGCACATGAATCAATTGACTAAACAAGTTATACTGTAGCAGTTTATACATCAAAACCACTTGTCTATGTCTTTTGAGTAATATAATCAAAATCAATATACCCTCCAATCTACAGCTATTCCCCAAACTGCTCTTTCATATTACATATTCAAACAGCTGTAAACAAATTAATAAATTGTTCTGGACTTTTGTTTTCTCTTCTCTTAAATTTTAATTGATTTGTATCACTGGAAAAGCCATCGCAGGCTTGTTATCTTGGCTTTTCCCCCTTTTCTGGCATGAAGACGAATACAGTGAATGAGCGCTTCAGCCTCACACTTCACTAACCACTTCTAGTTTTGATGTTAGACTCAAAGAGAGTTCTGTTAAACATTTAGTATGCAATTTTTTTCTATCACTGAAACAGAAAGCAGAGAATTTTCTTACTAGATCATAGTGATGCATCCTATAATGCCAGTGAAGCACAAAATGCACAGATGCCATTAGAAGGCATCTGATCTATGCCAGCTAATAAAGTAGTGATTAAATAACTGACATCTGCATAAGCAGAATATGCAAGAACAGTTAATTACTAAATCTCTTACTTATGTGTTATATTAAGGACATTGCCCAATTGAATTCCTTTTTTCTTTTTAAAGTTTTATTTATTGGTAGTGTGTTTTGTGCTCTTGCTGTGGACATGACATTATTTATAATTGGATATTAAAGAACAAACTTAACCCAATATTAAACAGTAGTTAATATTTTGTTTTAACAATAAGTTGATTTCAGGTGAGACTTGTATTTGACACAATTCTTGATATAAAAATTATAGATATTGTGTGATGGTAAATATGAAAGCATAAAAGGTCCAGGTTTTGAAATTTTGATGCAATATAATTTTTAACCCAGCTATGTTGTATGACTGATTTTATCCATAGGCTGTTAAAATGTTCAGTGTTGATAATAATATGTGCTGCTCTTGGTTATTTTCAAGGTTAAAGATGAAATGTCATAAATTACTTGGCAATATTATTCAATTAAATAATTTTTTTGGTACATATTAAATTAATTGATTGATTGATTGGTGGAATGATTGTTTTGTTTTTCAGTATATCCTCAGTTCACTAATTTGATTTGTTCAGGTAACCAAAAAAATATATATATGTAACTCTTTTGTAATAAGTCTTGGGTGAATGGAAATTGTAGGAGTGATATGAGACTAAAAGAGAGTTCAGGAAATTTGTCAAATGGTCATACAATTAAAAAAAACACAACAGCTTTAGTCACTTTTCTATGTTAGGTCAGAAATACAATATAGCCACTATGTTTCATGACAAAAGTGTAAATGTAAATATTGATTGTCTTATTACCTTAATAATTTCTATTTTGGGGGTTTATATTTAAGAGATAATTCTGGGTTTGTGAATAGGTGATACAGATATTCAAAGCAAAAGCAAATATAATTATATCTCCAGTTTTTCAATCTTTAGTTAAAAAGATGATACAATAGACTGAATGTCTGTGTGCCCTCCAAACTCATATGTTAAATACTAGCTGTCAGTGTTACAATAGTAGGAATGGGGTCTTTGGAACATGACTAGTTGTACAGGTTGAACCCTCATAAATGGAATTAGTGATCAGATAATAGTGATCAGATATCCCAGACAGTTCTCTTGCCCTTTTTCTCACATCATGTTAGAATGCAGCAAGGAGCCTGCTGTCCACAACCCAAGAAGTGGGCTCTCACCTGACATTGAATCTGCAGATACTTTTGTCTGAACTTCCCAGTCTCTAGAACTGTGAAAAATAAATGTTTGTTTTCTAATCCACGTAGTCTATGGTATTTTTGTAATAGCAGCCCCAATGGACTGAGACAAATGAGTTGTTAAAGTAAAACCCCAGCAATGATTGAACTGGTTTTCTGTTACTCCTATAATAAATTGCTAAACTTAGCTGCTTAAAATAATGCAAATTAGTTATCTCACAGTCCTGTACATCTAAAGTGTGGCAATGGTTGGCAGTGATCTCCCTGGGTTAAAATCACAGTGCTGGTAAGTGACCAGACATCCCGCTTTTGGCGGGACAGTCCCGATTTTTAACAATTTGTCCAGCGTCCCACAGCGTTTTAAAAAAGTCCCGATTTTTAAAAAGAATGCACAACAAGCTAGGTAACGGCGGGAGATAGACCAAATTTTTAATCAAACCCCCCCCCCACTCCCCCCACCCCCCTGTCAATGGTGTCCCGTTTTACCAATGTTAAAATCTGGTCACCTTATTAAGGCTACTTTCTTCACTGGAGGTTCTGAAAAAGAATATTTGTCTAAACTCATTCAAGTTGTTGGCTGAATTCAGTTCCTTGTAGTAGAGGTTCCATTCCCTCTGCCTTTTTTTTTAAAGGTTTATTTTATTGTTTTTGACAGACAGAGTGAAGGGGAAGAGCCCAGAGCGGTCTCCACAGTTGTCTGTCATCAGTTTTCAACATGATTTAATTTCACATAGGTGGGCAGGGGCCACATGGGGCTGGAACTGGGTTGTGTGCCTCCTGCATGGGAGGCATGCCGCCTTGAGCCAGGGGCCAAATTGGGAGGTGAGAACTGAACTTGGGACCTCCAGCATGGTAGGCACACCACAGTTCAGCATATAGGTCCACACAAGCCAGGGCTGGGATTCAATCCTTGGTCCCCGGGGCTGAAAAGCAAGCGTTCAACTCTCTGAACCATCCTGGCTTCCCTGAGGTTACATTTTCTTGCTGGTGGTTACCCTCTGGTTATGGGCAGCTGGCTTCAGTTTCAGGCTTTCCATTAGGTCCTGGAGACCTCTCTCCAATTTCTGGATGTGGACCCATAGAGCATTAAGCTGACAATATTGCATTAGGTCTCTCTCATGCTTCCAATCCCTATGGCTTCTGTGTCATGTCTCTTAACTTTAGCTAGAGAAAGTTCTATACATTATTTAAGGCCTAAGATTTTTAGATTGGGCCCACTGAGATAAACCAGGATAATCTTCTTATTTTAATATTGGTGTCCTTAAATACATCTGCAATGTCCCTTTTGTTATATACTATGCCACGTTTTGGGTTCTAGGGACGTGGGTGTGTACAAAGTTTTATTCAGTCTATTTTAGTAACTTTGTTTCAAATTAGTTTCAAGTATTCTACAGTGTCACAATATTACTTTTCTGTTACAGCAAATTCTTCAAATATAGATACTATTTTTTGTCAGCTGTAAATAATGTGGAGCTGGCTGGCTTTTAGGAGCCTCAGCTCTTTCTTTGGGCAAAGGAAGTGAACATAGCACCTGCAGCACATAATGGATGGGAATAAGAGAGGGAATGTATTTGTTCTCTCAAACTACCAGGCTTAGAGTAGGTACTCAGGAATTGTTCTCTACTTTGCATTATTTTTCCACAAGGTAGTCACTTTTTGCCATATTTGTAGCTTTGGAGTAATAAACTCTTATTAAATTCAAAAATTTGGGAAGTACATACCATTTCAGCCTACTTTTTAGGGTTCTCCTGATAATGAAAAGCAGAGCAGAGGCTACTGACTCTAAAATCTGTACTATTTTTAGTAAACCACAATGCATTTCACCACCTTGAATGGAGTTCAACTCAATGATTTGTCTCATGTTATGGTGTGATTCTTGTAAGTATAACTCACATGCTTTTTAACTGTACAAAAAATGTAATACTTCTCAAGCTAAAACTGTCTAGAAACTCACCAGTAACTGTAAAATGCTGAATGAAAAAGACATACCAATAATACTATGACCAGGAAAGCTACTCTTCAGAAATGAAGAATAAAGAAAGAATTGCCTAAAGTTCATCATCAATAGCCCTGCCTTAAAAAAAAAAAAAAAAAGTCAAGGGGGTCTTCAAGTTTAAGGGTACACTCTATCTAAAAACATTAAAACATATGAAAATAGGAGCAATCCAGAGGAGGGAGAAAAAATAACAGCATGAGAATCACTCCTGGAAAACTCTGCTGGAAATTACAACACATAGAACAACTATAATTCAACAAAGGATTTCCTATGCAAGACACAAACACGAATAAGAAGCCCATTCATCGCATTTAAGAACATGTAGAAGGGTAAAGGTGTATACTGAGGAGAAGGGAAGGGAGAGTGCCAAAACGGGAGCCCAAGATTTCTGCTTACAACTCAGAGGCTGCAGGAAGGAGGAGAAAGAAGGCAGTAAGTCAACATTCTGGACCTTACTTGGTCTGCAGAACAGAGAAAAGGGAGCTCAGTGGCTAAGGCTGTGAGTCACCACAACCAGAACTCACTTTGGCCCCCAGGAGGTATAGACACAGATGCCACAAGATGCAACAGCTCCCATTCACACTGGTTCTGAGAGGAGTGGGGCGCAATGGGGGGCAGTGGAAGACCACAGTCTGATCTCTCTCTGGCTGAGAAAGAGGACAGTAGAGGCTGTTGTACACTTTTCTGGCTAGTAGCAGCCCTACCTGAGGTGTCAGCATATAAAACAACTGTTCCCAAAATGCAGGGATGAGACCTTAGGGAAAACCAATTATACAAACACAAACCTGCACCACGTGCACTGCCCTCAGTACCAGGCAAAACACAAGGCACTGGTTGCCATCCCTCACCCACCTTTTCAGATCTCTACTCCCCCACCTTCTCCCAGCATTAGTAGTGAGTCCTGAAGAAACTGTATTAGTGAGTCTTGAGCAAAGGAGCAGAATATCTATAAACAGAGAGGTACCAAAACGAAAAGAAAAAAACAAAACAAAGAAATATGTCTCAAAAGAAAAAACATAAAGAAAAACCCAGAAACTGATATGGAGGCAAACCACCTATTACAGATAGAGCTCAAAACAATGGTTATAAAGATGTTCAAGAAACCTGATAAAAATTTCAACAAAGAGATAGTAAGTATAAAGAAGGGAATAGAACCTGTTTAAAAAATAAAGGCAGAAATAAAGACTAAAATAACTGAAATAAAGAATGAAGTAGAAGGAGTCACCAGACTAGATGAAGCAGTGATTTGGAAGAAAAGCTACCAGAAAATACCCAATCAGAACAACAAAAAGAGAAAGAAAAAATGAGCATAATTTATAATTCCTCTGTGACAACATCAAGCAAAACAACATCTGAATCATAGGGGTAGCAGAAGGAGCAGAGAATCAACAACAGATGAAGAACTTCTCTAGAGAAATAATAACTAAACAATTTTTTAAACTGGTGAAGGAAATAGACATACAAGCCCAGTACACATAGAGAATCCCAGATAAGATGAACCCAAACATGCCTACACTGAATACATCATAATTAGAATTGCAAAATTTAAAGATAGAGAATATTAAAAGCAGCTAGAGAAAGACTAGTAGTAACATATAAAGGAGCATCCATACAACTGTCAGCAGATTTATCAACAGAAATTTTGTAGCCCAGAAACGACTGGCAGAAAATATTCAATGTAATGAAAACCAAGATTCTCTATCCAGCAAGGCTATCATTCAAAATTGAAGGACAGATAAAGAACTCCCCAGACAAGAAAAAGCTAATATTTCATCACCACCAAACCAGTACTACAAAGAATATTAGAGGGATTTCTTTAAGATGGGGGATGGGGGGTTATAAATAATAAAAGAGCAATAGTTGCATATCTGTCAATAGTTAGTACAAGTGAAACAGATTAAGAGCTCCAGTCAAAAAGACATGGAGCATATTAGACTAAGGGGAGTGTCAAACACAGGAAGGCAGAAGCCAAGTTGACTCCACTTATAGGTGAAATCCAAAGAAGAAAATAAACAAGTAGAATAAGAACAGATTCACAGATATAGAAAACATTTGGTTTGTTGTCAGATGGGATAAACGTTGGGGGAGTGGGTGACATAAGGGGAAGGAATTAGGAAGTTCAGTTTGGATGTTACAAAGTAGTCGTTATGGGGATACTGGGTACAACATGGGCATATAGCCAATAAGGTTCCAGTGATTATGTATGGTGTCACGTGGGTACTGGATTTGTTGAGTTGATAAGAGGAGTGGTGGAGGGGTGGGTGAAAGACAGGAAGAAATCAAGCATGCAAATTCAGTCACAGGATGGTCACAGGGATGTAAAGTGCAGCATAGGGCATATAGTCAGTGACATTGTAATAACTCAGTATGGGGTCAGATGGAAACCAGATATACCAGTTTGAAGATTTTGTAAGTTACATAATTGTTTCATCACTATGCTGTACACCTGAAACCAATGTAATATTGTATGTCAAATGTAATTTAAAAATAAAAAAAATCATGAAAGTATAAAATTTACTGTGATGTAAAAATTTAGTCAAATTCAGAATATTTTAATAATATAATGATATTGAGAGAGTCACTTTTAATTCTAGTATAAAATAACAAAAGTATTAAACATAATTCTAGCTACAGTAGTTTTTATAGAAAGTAAAATATGTAAATTATGACAGCAATAACAAAGTGTGGAGAGAAGTTGAAAATCTAGTTTTGTTTAAATTCCAAGTTTTATTGTTATCTGTTTAAAATAGCTATTCTGCATCTCAACAGATACAGAATAAGCATGTGACAAAAATCAAAGTATTTTATAATAAAAACTCTCAACAACTTAGATATAGAAAGAATATACCTCAACATTATAAAGACCATATATTTTAAAGCAACAGATAACATACTCAACAGTGAAAAATTTAAAGTTTTACTTCTATATAAGGAAGAAGGCATGTGTGCCCATTTACCACTTCTATTTAGTAGAAGACTGACAGTCCTAACCAGTGCAACTACACAAAAAAAGCTAATAAAAGACATTCAAATCAGAAAGAAAAAATAAAATTGTCTGTTTGAAGACAATATAAAATATAGAAACTCCTAAGAATACACACACACACAAACTTGATATAACTAATAAATAAATTTTATAAAGTTGCAGCGTCTAAAATCAACATACAAAACTCAGTACTGTTACTATACATTAACAATGAGCTATCTGGAAAATAAATTAAAGAAACAATCTCATTTATATTAACATCAAAAATACATAAGAATAAATTTAACCAAGGAGGTAAAGATCTATACACTAATAAGTATAAAATATTGATGAAATAAATTGAGAAAGACACAAATAAATGGAAATATATCACATGTTCAAGGATTGATAAAATTAATGTTAAAGATTAAAATGTTCATATAGCCCCAAACTCTACAAATTTGAGGTAATCTCTACCAAAATTCCAACTGTATTTTTAAAAAATTGAAAAATAATTCTTAACTTCATATGAAACCACAAAAGAACCCAAAAGTCAAAGCAATTTTTAACAAAAAGAATGAAACTAAGGGCTTTGTGCTAGCTAATTTCAAAATATACCACAAAATTATAATAATCAAAACAGCATGGGTTTGGCCTAAAGTAAGACACATAGAATCTGTATTATAGAGTAATACAGACCAAGGGGCAGAACAAAGACCCCAAAAATAAATTCATGTATTTGCAGTCTATTGATATTCAACAAAGGTGCTATGAACATACAGAGGAGAAAGAACAGTCTCTTTAATGAATGTTATTCGGAAGACTTAATTTCTATATCAAAAAGAATAAATTTGCTAAAAGGAAAAATCTTAAATGTTCTAATCACACACATAAAAAGTTATAACTGTGTGAAGTGACTGGTATGTTAATGTTTGATTGTGATATTGATTTCACAACATAGAGTATATCAAAACAGCATGTTGTATACCATAAACATAAACACTTTTTATTTGTTAATTATATCTCAATAAATCTGAAGAAAAAATGAATTAGATCATTATATTTGGGAAGTTTCTTTCCTAGACCATTTTTCTAGACCACCTTGCATCATGTATAAACATTCTTATCAGTTCAATATAATGCATCAATTAAAATGTGTCCTTACATCAGAGATTTAAGGAAGGGAAGTAGAATCTCAGATATCTTAAGGGTGAAAAGAGAAGGGAGTTTTGACAACTATCTGCCATGTTTCTATTTCACCCACAAATGTGTCTGATCTTCACTGCATTTCATGGTAAGAGTTAAGCCTTTTCACAGAACTTCCCCCTGCTCCACTTTGGTAAATTCATCAGCACTTCTCTATCAGAATAAGACGGTTCTATAACAGGTACTTTTTCTCTTAGCTTTTTACATTACAAGAGGCTTTTCTCTAATTGGTTATTTTCCTTTTAATCTCAGTACTAGAATTGAGGATTAAAATTACTTTTTATAAAACCATTTTATCTTATTTAGGGAGACAGTTATAATAAATCAAACATTCTTCTCACTGTTATAAAAATCAGTATAAAATTACCTGGGTTTCATAACATGCTTTATGCTGAAGCACAATCTCTATTTAAACTGTAAATATGAAAAATGTTTTTTGTTTAGCTTTTTTTTTTTTTTTAATATATTTTTATTTATTTATTTATTTTTGACAGACAGAGAGAGAGAGAGAGAGATACAGAGACAGAGACAGAGAGAGAACTGAACTGGGGGAGCTCCCAGCTCAGCATATGGTTCCACACGGGCTGGGGCCGGGATTCGATCCCCGGTCCCCGGTGCTGCAAAGTGAGCGCTTAGCCCACTGAGCCATCCCGGCTTCCCCTGTTTAGCTTTTTTAAACATAGAAGTTAAAATTTTATATGTATAAAATGATTTTTCTAGGGGACTGATATTTTCTTTAAGTATTTGAGCCTACCTGTTAAGTGTATCACAAACAAAATATCTTAAAAGTATCAAAAAATTAGCATTGAGATATTTAGCTTAGACTTTGCAGAAAAAGGAAAAAATCATGTAATAAATACTTACTTTGATCAGCTACTTCCTCATTTAAATATGAAAGCATGTATGAAGTCGTTATAACTATTTCTTATTTATGGATGAGAATATGAAGAACTGTATGACTCACATTAGTAACCCATTTGAAATATTACATCTATTAGCTGGCAGAACAGAATTGTCATCCATGTCTGTTAAGCGCCAAAGACACAGTGAAACTCTGGGATAACATATTAAACTTCACAACATAATGACAAAGAAGTCTAATGCTAGGGTTAGAATACTTTAACTTATATCCTGGCATCACCATATAATTAATATTATCCTGGGAAAGTTACTTAATCATCTTGTGTATAAGTTTTTATAAAATATGGATAATATAAATGCATATTCCAAATAGTTGTGAAGATTAAATTCAATAACACAGGTAGATTGCTTAGCACATGGTCCTCCAGAGTTTAATTAAGTTTATGTTAACTTTTCAAGACCTAGTCATTAAAACCATGCAGTAGTAATATATACATTTTTACAGCTAAAATTTATTTTTTATTGGAAGCTAAGAAGAGAGCACAAACAACAACTTGATGCTTCAATGATTTAATTTTTTTTTAGTATTTTATTTCAGAGATGAGAGACAGAGAGATAGAGAGACAGAAGGGAGATGACAGGGCCAGAGCAGTACCCATAGTTGTACATCATTAGTTGTGACATAGTTTCATTCCACAAGGTTAGATGTAGGGCTTCATGGGGGGGGGGGGAGACTTGGAATAGGTGGCCTCCCATATAGGAGACAAGAACCTTCACCATTGAGCCATCCCAGTCGTTAATGGTTGTGCCACAGTTCAGCATATGGGTTTGCAGGAGCCAGGACTGGAATTCTATCCCCAGATCTTGCTGTTGCAAGGTAAATGCTCAACCTGTTGAGCTATCCTGGCATCTCCTGACGATTCAGTGATATTAGGATTTTATAATACCGGTATTCCTGAAATTTAGAAATCAGATTTGAGATTTCAGTCCATTTTAGGCCAATTCTATTTTTTTTTAAATTTCATTTATTGAATTTATTGGGGCAAACATTGGTTTTCAATATTACATATTTCAAGTGTTCACTTAATACATCATCTACAAACTTCATTGTGTGTTCACCATCCAGTCAGTTTTCCTTCCACCACCAAATATTTGACCCTCCCACTCCTCTAATACTCTTCACACCCCATCAAAACAAAAAGAAAATTAGATAAATAAAACTGAGGAAGTCATATAACAATCTCTATTCCATCTCCCCACTGATTTTTTTCTTATTTACTTCATGAAGATAACATTGAAATTTTCTGTTTTCATGTTAGAATCCTAAGACTCAATCTTAATTTTTCTTTTTTTTTTTGATTTATTTTATTGTTTTGAGAGGAGAGAGAGAGAGAGAAAGAGAGAGAGAGATAAGAAAGCCCAGAATAGCCTCCATAGTTGTACATTGTTAGTCGTGACGTAGTTTTATTCCATATAAGTGGATGTGGGGTCACATGGGGTAGAAACTGAACCAGGGCTTCTGCATGGGAGGTGAAAACCTTTGCTACCATGTCACCCTGCCAGTTGCTCTACAGATCATCAATATGGGGTTGCATGTACTGGGCCTGGGAACCCCAGACTTTGTGATTATGAGGCAAGCACTCAACCACTGAGCTATCCTCCCATCACCTTTTATTTGTTTATTTATTTATTTATTAATTTATTTAAGATTTATTTTATTGTTTTGAGAGGTGAGAGAAAGAGAGAGGGTTAATCTTTTTTTATACTGCATTTTACAAAACCATGAGCGTATTTCACTGGTTCTGCTTTCAAAACACCTCTTAGGACTATCCACAGTTTCCCACCTCAACTGTGAAAACACTACCATTATTTTGTAGACAATTTAAAAAGCTTTCTAAGCATTCTTCCTAGTAGATGTTACCCTGCTCCTCTGCATGTTCACCGAAGTATTCAGAGGGTCATTTGGAAATATAAATCTGATAAAATCACATTTAAAATATTTTCAATATATTACCATTACATTGAACATAAATTCCACATTTTTAATCATGACATATTATTAGAGACAAACCTTGTGTGCCTTCTAAGAATTCTTCAATATTTTTTCTAATCTCTCTCCCTCTGTCCCTCTCTATTTCTATCTCCACCTTTATCTCATCTCTATATTCTCTATCATTTCCCTCCCCCCACCCCATTTCTCTTTCTATCATGTTCTATTATTAATTACCTTACCACTTACATATCATTCCTTCAGTTCTGTACTTGGATGAAACTGCAAAGCATAAATATCTCAGGGCATAATGACAAAACCTGAAAGTGGAGGGAAGTGAAGGAGATCTTTGACTAATGGGGAGAAAAAAAAACCAGAAGACATTTAAACAGATAACATCCCTCCACAGACCTCTTTTTTTTTTTCTTTCCCAAGAACAATTCCAAATATATTTTTCTTCTTGAAACCCTCCTGAGAAAGACTCAGTTTCTGAGAAAATCTCTTTACTGAGAACCCTGTTGCATTTCTTCTTAGCTCTTTTGAAACATGGGCCAACAACGTAAATTATTGTATTTAATTTCTACCCATTTTTTCCTTTCAAGTCACTCCTGTTTATGTTTCAATCTCACAACGCTGGAAGTGCAACTAACAAAAGTGCCAACATTTCAATCCTTACCTCAGACTGTGTAATTTGTGGACATGGGCTCAGTCAGATATTCCAGTACCATTCATAAAGTATGCTCTGACCTGACAACTGCCACATTTGTCTCCTGATCCCCTATTCCTTGAAAACTGGCTGCAGACACTCTGTTCCTCTTTTGTGTACTAGAATATATCAAGTTCTCCCTGGCCTCAGGCCCCTAGCAAAAGTTATTCCTTGCCCTGGCACTTCCTTCATAAAACTTACTTCTTATCTTCCTCTCTTTTTTAGAAAAGCTTTGGCATACATATAAACTAGACGTTTTACTCCATTCATTTTTTTAATGAAAATCCAGTTTATTTACATATATCTTTTTACATTTTTAATTATGTTTAGTTGCTTTTAAATTCTTTTTAATCTTCACCAAACTGTAAGATTCACGAGAGTTGAAATTATGTCCTCTTTTTGTATGTAGAGTCAAGCTCTAACTGTATTACTCATTAGGTAAAACTACTTTTTGAGTTATATTAATAAATTCCTAATATTATTTGTTTGGTCTTCAATCTCCCATGTTTAGAGAGAAAAAAACATATTACATGTCCTAAGGCAAATAATAAATAATATTAACCAAAAACATCTAGTTATCCACTAGTTTCATAGTAGTTTAGAAGGTACAAATGCTTTGATGAGGGTTGACTTCTTTCATATGTTTCATGATTGAAAATATTGAATGAAGGTATTGCTTTCTTAAAAGTCATATGTTCACTAGAACATGCTTAGTAAAAGTGAAAGAATTAATAAACCTTTGTCAAACATTTATTAATGACAAAGTTAATTTTATGGATATTTTAAATTTAATTTTATGGACATATTTTGTTCATTTTATGAATATTAACAAGTAGGTGGTTCTTATATCTAATCAAAATTCACTATTATTAATGACTTACAATCAAAAAACCTTTAGACAAATATTTAAGCAAGAGTTAATGTCATTATTTCTCTCTTAATTCACTTCATTCTCTCAATAATACCTTTCCTTTATCTTACAATTTGCATATCAGAAAAGTTAAATTTTATGGATAAAAAGATAAGACAGTAGATCTTGCAATTTGCTTATATACTGATAAGTAAAATTTGGGAAATTTTGTATTGAAATGCTAAAGATGTATTTCTAAAGACCTATTACTAAAACCTATATTATCTACAAAGGTAAAGTTGGTCTGGCCCCATATTTGAGGAGATAATTAAGGATTCACTACTGAACGTTTGAAGAGAAAATAATGCAATTTTAATTATTTTATTTTATTTTATTATTTTATTTTATTTTTTATTGTTTTTGTTGAGAGAGAGAGAGAGAGAGAGAACTGAACTGGGGGAACTCCCTAGCTCAGCATATGGGTCCACACGGGCCAGGGCTGGGATTCGATCCTCAGTCCCTGGAGCTACAAAGTGAGCTCTTAACCCACTGAGCCATCCCGGCTTCCTCAATAATGCAATTTTAAAAGCATCAATACCCATCAGTTGTTATTAATTCACAACATTTAAAATATATAAGTCCTAGAAAAAGCACACCACTAAGACACCTTCTAGAAAAAGAAATATTCATATATGTATGCATATATAAAACATATATATGTATGTGTATTATATTTTAAAGATATTCTCAAAAATAAGTACTTAGTAATGAGAAATCAAGGTTAAATAATTTGTGTTTAGCATGAAAATTACTTAATATTTTTCTATTGTCTTTTCAAAGATCTTTTGATAACCTAAGTGACAAAAACTCAATTCAAGCTAACTGAAGCAAAGCAAAGCAAAGCAAAGCAAAGCAAAGCAAAGCAAAGCAAAACAAGGCAAAGCAAAGCAAAGCAAAGCAAAACAAGGCAAAGCAAAGCAAAGCAAAGCAAAACAAGGCAAAGCAAAGCAAAGCAAAGCAAAGCAAAGCAAAAACAAAACAAAGTATAACGAAGAATGAACAGAGCAGAAGAAATTGATAGATATACTGTATCACCCACAACCCTATCTTTGCTTTTATTTTTCAGTTTCAATTACTTAAGGTCAATCATATTTCAAAATTATTAAAATAAAATTGCTGAAAATGAACAACTTATAAGTTTTAAATTTTACAGCTACTGCATGGTGAAATCTCTGGCCATCCTGCTCTGTCCTGCCCTGGACATGGATCATCTCTTTGTCCTGTGTCTCCACCTTATAAACGCTCACTGCCTGTTAGTCACTTAGTAGCCCAGAACTCTCTATTCCAGGAATACTTATTATTACTCTATATATTAGTGTCTCATGGAATACATCCAGGGTTATTTTATTCTAGAACTAGTGTTCTCAAACTTCTTCTTTGTATTTTGTGTAGTCTTATTGTTGTACCTGAACATGACACGATGATGAAATAAGAGGTTGGATGCTTCTAGATGTCTCAAATCTCATGGTTCAAAATTTTCATTTTATTAGTGTAAATGAGAAGTATGATGGGGAGGAATAAATGATACAATTCAAAAACAACTGTTAACTGCTTAATAATCTCCTCATTTTAAGAAAATAACCCTTTGATGTTATTCTGAAAGTAACCATATAATACTGAACAAGTTAGCTGACTCTTAACATATTTTGAAATTTTCTGGAAGCCAGTTAATCAGAGGCATCATTTCCAAATTGTTCTTGGAGCTGACTGTTCAAACAATGGGAGGTTGGAAAGACATTTTGGCAACAGCTTACTTAAAAGTAAATGAAACTGTTATGTTATTTAAATTTTTGTATAAAATATGTGTCTAACAATTAAGTTCAAGAATTCATCCTAGAAAAAGTGCACCACACGTCATTGATGAATATCACTATGGTCACCTTTGAAGTTATTTCCCTTGGGAAGCTCTGCACTGATGCTGGTACCTAGTCCATCTTTCAATGCAATTTTGAAACTGTTTTTCTGAAATGGCCATGATAGCCATCATTTTATTACCCTTGATGTGCTGACATCAAAATGTTGTCCTTTCAATATTTTCTTTATCTTTGGATAAAGGAAAAAGTCATTGAGGGCCAGATCAGGTGAGTAGGGAGGATGTTAAAAAAGCTTTTTGTTTTCTGGATAAAAACTCCCATACAAATAGTTCACGTGAGCTGGTACATTGTCACAATGCAAGAGCCATGAGTTGTTGTTGAAAAGTTCAGGTTGTTTTCATCTAACTTTTTCACGCAGTCTTTTAAGCACTTCAAAATAGTCAACTTGGTTGCCTGTTTATCAAGTTGGTACAAATTCATAAGGAGTAATGTGTCTGATATTCAAAAATCTGAGCAACATCATTTTGGCTCTTGAGTTGGACTGATGGAAATGTTTCGGTTATATGAACTGGCTGACTTCCATTGTGCACTTTTACACTATTTTTCAAGGTTCTATTTTGGTACATCCATGTTTCATCACCAGTAATATCACAGCCCAAAACATCATCTTGCCTCTCCAAAAGGTCTTGTTAACTCAAAGTTTGACATTCTCACAATGGCACACAGAAACTTCCAACATGCCACTCAGCAAGTCACCACTACACTTCAACACAAAAACAGCGGAGAGCCACCGATATACTGAGGTTATAAAACCTTACTGAGTTGTTTTTACAGTGCTGCCAGTGTAAGTACATGATGGTGGAAACTCACAAACTTAATGTCAGACTTCATATGAAATGTTGAAATTAATTAAATGTTACTCCATCACTCAAATGCCCTCATTATATAAATGATGTTTTGTTCTGTTTATCTTAATATCTCTGGAAGTATGAAACAATTTTATTTTGGAAGAAAAATTGAGTAGACATTACCCATAAAATATTATTCTCTCTACTGTTCAATTCAAATGTTACCTTCTTTATTATTTTAGTCCTATAGGCATAGACAATTTTTTTTCCATTGTCCTCAGAATGTGCCTCTATGTCAAAGTGCTATCTATCTTTATTTGATTATTGATTAATTAGCTTAATACTTAAAGATATTATGCAATGCATATATTACGATATTTCTAAACAAATCCTATTGATTGAACATTAATATTTACTTTCATTGACAGTGAGCTTGCCTGAGTTGCCATGTAACATTATAGAATCATTTAAACTTAACTATATGACAGTAGGTCAAAGACTAACAAGGAGGTTTTTAGTACCACACAAAAAAATTATACTTCTACTTATCAAGTGAGCAGACTTGTCATGAATTTCTACTTTGGAAAAGAGTTGATTCTAGTCAGGGATGGTTTGGCTGAAATGCTGACAGAACATCTACATATAAGGTATGTAAATGTGTTTATTGAAAATTGATTAAGGCCAAACTAACTTATTTTAAAATACTTCATGCTTAAGTTTCCCCATCTGAAAATGTGAGTAAGCGGATTCTTATTCATGGAACTCTTATGAGGAGTAAATACTATTTTTAAACACTCAGAAAATGTATTTTAAAGTTTCTTCTCCCTTTCAGAGAAGTAACAAACAGCTCCAGTTCATAGAGTCCAAAGGCACTTTCAAAATTCAGAGGTGGGAGAGTAGGTAAAGTCATTGTTTTCTAGGAGTAGTTGCAAGATGATGGAGAAATTTTAGATAAAGAAACATTTCCTGGGTGAACCCTTAAGAACCACCCACTTTCTTTTGCAAACCAAGGTAGCTGGAGAAAGCCTCACTGAGGTGCTACTGACTTGATAAAAGCTTTTTTGGATTCTCTACATTAAAGGTACAAGCTGAGATCATTGAAGGCAGCTTCTCTAAACCTTGTTGCTCTAGACTTCCAACAATTGTGTGAGCCACTTAATCTGTAGTGTATACTCTTCACATTTGGAAAACATGATTATATTAATTTATGTACTGATGCATAAATTAATCACTAATAATATTTCTCATTGCTTTAATCCAATGATACACTATTTCCCATATTGAGTAAGATTTAATATATATTTATTCATCCATGCAATTTTAAATAAATATTTCTACAATACCTGATATAATAAATATGTATATGAATTTAGCAATGAGACATAGGTTATATATTATTAGAATAAAATGTGGCAGCAATGCTTCACTCATAACCCTTATTCCTGAAAGAATGATGAAGTATTTTTACTGAAATAGGAAAGATACTTTGGCAACTCAGATAAGAACCCTTGTAGAGACAGGCTATGAGAAAGTTACTAAATTCTCTATAAGACAATTAAATATCATACCAGTTTTATAATTTTCTTCTGGAAGGGTTTGTCCATGTAATTAAAATAATAAAAAAAATGAATATGTAAATATATTTTAAAATGTCAGAAAAATTACTATTATATGCAACTGATATAGTGAATGCCTGAAAATTTAAAAAGAAATTAACCAGAAACATTTGCATGAGATGCATCAGCAAAGTGCTTATTATGAAATAATCAGTAAATGATTAACATCTTAAATAACTATAACAAGTTAGAAATTATAAATGAGTAAATATCTAATTTATGTTATGTAGTACATTCTGAAATAAATGAGCGCTGACAATTAAGGTCGTGAACTTGCCACCACACACTTTCATTAACAGCACTGTACAAACAACTCAGTAAGGTTTTATAACCTTGGTATATCAGTG
>PVKE010030038.1:0-19868 GCA_004027555.1 Craseonycteris thonglongyai
GATGGTAAAATCCTTTCCATTTTCTGTCCACGTGGCAGAAGCAATTAATTCACTTGTATTTGGCTACATTTTGTCAACCCTTAACTCACCCAGCCAAGAAAATGAGCTGAGCACACGGGGCCCCTTTCTTTTGGTGCCTGAGTGTGTAATTGGCTGCAAGTTGCAGCGCCTGACAAACCAGCACATTTTGCTCCCTGGAAGCAATTTGGAAGCACTGCCTTTTGCTTTTACCTTTATGTGAAAGAAAAAAAAAGAGTGAATAAAATTTCTTTGGACATTTCCAGTAAACATAGGAGCAGAAACGTAACACATCAATAAAGAACTTGGTTAAATGCAGAGCTAAGAGGATCAAGACAATGTGTGGCACTTGGGGTGTCTGTTTCTTCCTGGGGAAGCTCATACTTCATCTGACACCTTAGTGATGAACTGGTCCCCCATGATCTCATTTGATCCACTTAGCAACCTGTGTAGACACAGGAATTACTCTTTTATGAAGGAAGAAAAGAGAGGGGCTCTGAGAGGTTTCATAACAAGCCCAAAGTCACACAGCAGGCTCAGGATTGTCACTCTAACCCTACTCAGCCCTCTGCTGTATGGCAGCTTTCCCTGCAATGAAAAGACCCATTGAGTACTTACCATGTGTCAATTACCATTCTAGGGCTTTACATATATTGGCTTATTTACTTCCTACAATATCCTTTGAAGTATTGATACTATTATTCCCATTTTACTCATGAGGAGACTAAGTTACAGAAAGGGTAAATAACTTACCTAAAGTCATGCAAGTAACAAGTGGCAGAACCAGGTCTTGAAGCTAAGCTGTCTGGCTATAGAGCCTTTTGCGTCTTCAGTGATTGTTCAACCCTGTTTCACTTAACACACTTTTTTGCCTTGGTGTTATAATTTGGATGAGGTAGGTTAAAAATACTTTTGGATCTCTTAAAATTAATGTGTTTTAAGACTTCAAGGGACTTTAAAAACCATCCTCTTTAGCCCTACCTACCCTAATCCCATCTGCGCTCTTTGGTGTCTCTTCATTCCCATGCTGGATTTATCACTATGGTAATTCCTACTTTCCACTAAGAAGAAACCAAATGCACACGCGCAACCACTTTAATTCCAAGTATTACTCAGATAGCCTCCCAATAGGTGATTTCTGAGTGTGTTTCCAGAGTAGTTTTACAGGAAAGATGATGACATTTTTAAAAGTGTGATAAAACCAGATACTCTTCAAGCTGTTAATGTGTTTCAGAGGATACAGTTATTATTCGATTATGCTTATTTGAACACTGATTTAATTTTTAATTAGAATGCTCCATTGCATAATTGCTTAGGAAAGCCACCTTTAAGTAGCAAATGATGTTTGAGGACATTATTTATAATAAGCCAAATATGCTTTTATAACAGCATTTCATATTGCATACATTTAAATGGTGTGTATCACTAAGTTGAATTTAAAAAACTTTATTTAAAATGAAATAAGCTCTCTTAAAATTGAACAAAGAGATAATATTTACTTTAATAAGTATCAGGGACATTTATGAACAGTGTTTTATTCCTCTTCATGTGGCATACGGCTCTAGGCATTTCTTTCATATTCCTGAAAAGCAACCGCTTTTTCCTTTTGAATAACATACGAGCTTAGCTTTTTTCCTGAAAGTCTCATTTCTTAGTTCTCCTGATTTTTGTTTTTTGTTTCTTTCAATTTGTATGCCCTGCTTAGATACTGCTTATGTTACAGTTATTATTATTCCAAGAGATAAAACTTACAAGCATAAATCCCTCTGGAACTAGGCTGAAAGGAAGACCTTAAGTCCAGGAGCGTTGATAGAAGTGACTTTCAAATTTTTGGAGACCATTATTATTCTGATCTGGTAACCTAGGGGGAAGGTTTAGTCAGTGGGTTTGGTATCAAAAGTCAATTTTGGTTTCAGTTCTGCTGCCAAGTATGAGTTGAGAGGTTTATGACACAAAGAAAAATAATAAAATAGTGGTAGCCATAGAATATGAGATTAGTGGGAGTTTTTGATGTAGTATTTGAGGCTGCTAAATGATCCACAGACAGGCTCTAACAGGTAGTATAAGTATTAGGCCTTGTGGAGAGGATGAAAAAAAAAAAGATTTCTTCCCTCACAAAACATAGTTTACTCTTATCAGCTAATATCTGAAATGCCTTTACAGTCCATGCCTTCCTCTACCATCTTTTTTTTTTTTTAAAGATTTATTTTTTTGTTTTGAAAGAGAGACAGAGAGAGAAGGGGGAAGGCCCACCCAGAGCAGTCTCCATAGATGCACATCATTCGTTTTCAACATAGTTTCATTATACCACACAGGTGGGCACAGGGCCACGCAGGGTGGAACTGGGGAGGTGCGGGTGGGGGACTCCCATATGAGAAGCTCACCCTACCCTCCCATCGTTTTTATAAGGAAAGTAGGGCGTTAACATCTACCTAAGTATGAAGAAAACCAAAGACTGCAAATCAAAATGAGTTATCAAAATTAATGCATTTTCTTTCCCAACGGTATATTTTCAGTGACAGAATAGTGTACTCTGTAAGGAAGCTGGACAGAATCATGGAAGAGAGCACCCTTTAGCAGATTGCTTGTTTTAATCTGGGTGGGCCTCAGCTAATCCGTTGAAGTCCCTAGTAGGACAAAGGGCTGGCCCTTCTTCAAATAAGAGGGAACACCTCTTGTCTGACTGCCTTTGAACTGGGGCATCAGGTTTTTCCTGCCTTTGGATCCTGGCTGAAACCTTGGCTCTTCCGGGTCTCAAACCTGCTAGCTGTAGGTTTGGAACTTCTGTCAACTCACCTTGTTCTCAGGCTTTCATATTTGGACTAGAAAATACACCATCAGTTCTCCAGGTCCCCAGTTTATCATCAACTGATGGAAAATCTTGTAATTTGTCCTTGTCAGCCTCCATAATCCCATAAACCAATTTCTTACAGTAGATCTCTCTCTCCCTCTCTCTCTCTCCTTCTCACCCTTCACTCTCCCTTTCCCTCTATACACACATGCACACACCTTATTAGTATTGTTTCTCTGGAGATCTCTGATAAATCTCCTCAGATATCCAATCCTTTAACATATTTTCAAAAGGAAAATCTCTTGTACTAAAGGCTATCATGATATGTAACACAACTGGTTTCAAATTCAAAATAGGGAAAGAATGAAAAAATCATGAGAGAAAGTTTAGAGACCTGGGCTAAGATTTTGTGTCGTGAGGAGATTTTATGGCAAACAAAGAGCTATTCTGAAGTTTCCATATATTTATAATTTGCTTAGTCGGTGTGTGCGTGCACACAGGTGTGTGTATGCATGCACATGTGTGTGTGTGTTTATGAACTCCTCCCACAGTATTTCAAAATGTTTGTAATGTTCAGGAATCTCAGGACATAAAGTTATTCTAGTTTAACCCTAACTCTGTTACATTAATTTCAAACACACAACATGTGTTTAGTTAGGAACTTAATGTCTCCAGTTAATTTTAAGATAGGCTTATAAAATGTTTCTGCCCCCTTCCCTTGTAGAATGAATAACTTTCATTTATTTATTCATCAGATAGTCACTGAAGGCCTTTGGTTTCCAGTAAGAGGAGCTTTGCTTCCATGCGCATGATCTTGTAGGGTTTCCAGATAATGTAGGTAAAGGGCAGAGATATTTGTATAACTTGGAAGCTTTTAACGGAGCCAAGGAGCCTCATGAAAGCAATCAACGTGATGGCCCTAAACTTGCCCAGAGGAGGAAATTCAGGAATTTTTCAGAGGCGCTCACTCATTATTACAACACCTTCTTCAAGTCCTCCCAATTTCTGCTATTATTACAACATTGGCAAAAACCCTTCATCCATAATGGGAAGATAGATTTATTATCAAAAGAAGCAGCAGAGTCTCCTGGTGTTTACAATATTATAGATCTTACCTCCTTATTAGAATTTCTTGACATACTAATCATGTACTTACTTGGTCTGTAGGCCTTGATCCACAAGGCCTCTTCTGACTAATTTTTCAAAGGTGTCCTTAGAGGTGAAAAGTGGATCAGGGCATAGTCTTGCATGAGACAGTGAGCTCCTTACTTCCAGGTCAGAGACACTGTCATTCTTTTGAGGTAACTGAACTGCCATTGCCAACTTTGATATCTCCACTCCATGTCCTGTGGAAGCTTATTGACTTCCTGTCAACTGTGTCCTCTGAAGTAGAGCCCTGGATATGGATAACTGACTATCAGTGATTTTCACTCCATTACTGTAGTGCTTAGTTTTTTAGCTCTCAGCACAGAAACTTTTATTTGATGCTATTAACATTTTATAATATCTAATACTTGAAAAACTTTGGTTCTGTGATCAAACCATCGCACTCTTACTTCTTACTAGATGCCATTTATAATTGGCAAACATCTTTATTCTAGGATATGAATACAGACTAGCCACTGAAATTCAGACTAGCAATACATGTATCTATCAATCCATTAAACATTTCCCACTGAGTGTATAGTTGAATTATTTAAACTTTAAACTAAAGGTACTACTAGCTCATGTCCCTTTAGCTTGTTCCCAAGGCTAAAATAAAAGGCCTGTCTAATGCCTGGCTAAAATCCAAAGGCTCAATGTTTACAGAATTATTTCATCAATATCATTATCCTTAAAAATAAAATATACCATTGGGGTGCATTTTCATACCTCCAAAGAGGCCCATGGCAGTAAAGCCTGGTTGAACTTGGATTGATTCAAACTTTATTTCATGAGTCTAAGTCATTATATGCCATCAGGCATAGCTGGAGTCAATTTTTTAAATTCAGGTTTATAGAATCTTAAATCGAATGGATATTCTCTCTAGACTCCAGCTCTATGAACCTGTGCCTCTTAATTTTTAATAATATTGAGAGCTTTGTCATTATTTTTATTGTCCTCATTGTTATTATAGTGATAATCTGGTAGTGGCTGCATTGTTGACACCACTTTGACCCAGAAGTACAAGTCTCTATATTTTTTATGGTATAGAATATTATTATATAAGGCTATGCATGAGACAGGAGTCAGATGCATGAGGGGTTCAAATACAAAACCTAACAGTTATTGAGGGTATGATATTGGGCAAGTTACTTGTTTAGTCTAAGCTTCAGTTTCCTCAAATGAAGCTAATACGTGTTTCAACATTATAAGATCACTGTGTGTGTGTGTGTGTGTGTGTGTGTGTGTGTGTGTGTGTGTGTGTGTATCATTCAGCATGGTTTCTAACACATTGAAAACCCCCAAAATGAGGAGTTCTCAATCCACTATTATGCATATGATTATTGTTTCTTAACGTGGCCATCAGGGTTAGCCTTTTGAATCAGAAAAGTAACCTTTGCACTTATACATAGCATCTATCGAACATGCATGAATGCAATGCACAACGTGTGCATTCAGCATTCAGAGTCCTCCTGTATTTGCTTGGGGCTTTTGGGAACTGAAAGGAGCCCCAGTTGCATTGCCATGCTGTGTGCTGTGGCTCAGTGGACAGTGCTGACTGCATTGGCTGCACGTTCTCACTTCATTCTCAGCCATACATCAACTGTACCAAAGAAAGCATTGGTCCTCTTGGTTGAGTAGCTTTTGGATATCACTGCATGTTGTCTTCAGCTTTGGTGTCATTTCCTAAGCACACTTCACAGTCCTTCAGGCAATAATGGCACTTTACAGTTGCAGAACATGTCTACCCATTATTTCCACAGTGCTTTCCAATCTATTATCTTATTTGCTTCACACAACATTATTTAGCAAATTATTATTCATCCATTACAGATGAGAAAACTAAGTCTCTGACAAGTTAAATAACATGGCACAGCTCACGTCAGCTAATTTTTATTAGAAATAAAATGTAATTAGAAATATGATGTAAAGTCAGGGCTGCTTCCAAGTATGTACCATGTTGTTTTCCTTCTTTTGTCCTAGGTCAATTTTAAACTCCTAAAAATGGAAAGGCAAGGCTTTGATGATCTTCCTTGTATTTTTATTCCATCCCAGCCTATGCTATGGTCTGAGTATTTTGACTATTTTGTAATGCTTAGAAACACTTTAGCTGTCTTTTATCTTTTTAGGGTCCAAATTAGATTTTTTAAATTTTATTTTCTATGAAGTCTTCCCTAAACTTACACTCTATTAACTCTGAGTTTTATTCTCCTCCCACATGCTTCCAGAGTATCCTGCATATTTACTTTTACAAAACTTACTCCAATATATTGCTATTGTTCCTCATCTTTGGCTTTCAGACATGACCATAGGGGCAGAGGCTATAGTCTTATTCACTGGTGTATGTCCAGCAGTGCTATGGTCTGTACAATTGTGTTTCCCCCAATTTTGTATTTTGAAATCCTCATCCCCAAACATGATGGTATTTGTCAGCAAGGTCTTTGGGAGGTGCTTAAATTGTAAGTGTGGAACCATTACAAATGAGATTAGGGTCTTATAAAAGAGACGTTAGGGAGATCTCTGGTCTCTTCCATCATGTGAGGACACAGCAAGAAGGCAGCACTCTGCAGTCTAGAAGAAGGCCTTCACCAGAACCCAAGTTTGCTGGTACTCTGATCTTAGTGTGAACAGACTAAGACAAGCAGCTACCACATAGATCTGTATTCAACATATATCTGTTGAATGAACAAACGTTTGATTTGTTATCACTCTAATTGCATTCCATTTCTTTTTTCCTGGCATTTTCTCCAAGTAGAATACCACCTTGAAAGTAATTAATCCTCAGTGAGGAATGCAACTGATATATATGTAAGGCCAAATAGCTAGAAGATAAAAGAACTGCTGTTACGGAAGCCTAAACTTCTATGATTATATAGTAAGTGAACCCAGCGCCACGTACCTAGTTCTACAGAAATATTTTTATCTTAGTTCCTTTCAAATTCACAAGGACTATAGGCTCTATTGGCAATTCGTATTTCAAACACAAAACACTTCCTTTCAAGCTTTATTGGGAGTCTAGTTGCTGAAAGCCTAATATTGTGCCTGGCCCATAATGTGTGTTCAATTAAATACCAGTTAAACAAAACACAATAGTTTAAAAATTACGTTTTGATTTTCTTAAATTATCTTTACATATTTAAAAATTTTTAACTGCATGTCAAATTTATCTGCGATGATGACATTTCTCAGAGTCCAATTAGGTATTTCACAACAGATGCTTATTTTGTAATTATATTTTAGGACATCAGAAATCTAGATCAGGGCATGGACATTACCATGAGTCACAAATATTCCTTATCTTTTCACATAATATTAGACTTTTTGTATGTGTATGCTTCCAGCAGGGGTGGTATGCAAATTTGTAGGTCAGGTTAATACAACATTAGGAGCCCTCTTTATGAAAAAGAATATAAACTGTTGAAAGTAATTACAGAGCCTTGGGAGGGACTTAGATGAGGAGGCAGTGAGAAGTCCTAGAGCTTAAATTTCATACACTTTCCGGTCCACGTGCTATTGGCCTTTCATTAACCTGAGCCCATTGCCTGTGTTACTAGTTTAGCCTTAAATCCTTTATTCACTTAAGCATTGACGGATGCACCAATTTTGTAAAGATTAGAAAGAGGTTGTTGTTTTTTTCCACAGTGTGTTATCTAGTACTTACCCTCTACCTTTAATATATTTTTTAACTTTATTTTTTTAATATCTGTTTACTCATTTAAGCTACTTCTTAAGTGTAGATCTGCTGTGATTCTTGAAATATAAGCCCTAATACGTTACATTATATCTGATCTGTAGGTGAATGGAGGGGTCAAGACTCCTTTTTTGAAGGTCAATAGACTTCTAAAAGTCTCTGTGTTATCTTTTAGAAAATTACTATTTCACTGCAACTAATGGAGCCCATGGAGCCTGTGATCTGAAGCCATTGTTTTAAATGCCTTCACTTGGAACATTGTGTCTTAATGAACATAAAGTTAATAGTTTATATGGAAGCAGTGTTTTTTGGAGGAATTTGGCCTATGTAGGAGGTGGTGGTTATAATGTTTCCATGATTATTAAACCACATGATTGATCACATTAAGGTAACTGAGGACCTCTGCCTAAAGTTCTCTGGTATAAATATCAAGTCCTTTTGGCTGGTCAATGACCACCCCCTCCT
Source organism: Craseonycteris thonglongyai (assembly GCA_004027555.1). Classification (NCBI taxonomy): domain Eukaryota; kingdom Metazoa; phylum Chordata; class Mammalia; order Chiroptera; family Craseonycteridae; genus Craseonycteris; species Craseonycteris thonglongyai. The sequence continues at coordinate 8,109 of PVKE010030038.1, forward strand.
AAACTTCCCCTTGCCCCTCCCCCAATTATTAGCTTTGATAATTGAAAGTACATGTCCAATTCTTTTCTGATTTCTCAGTGAAATATTTTTGGGGAAATCTTTCTTATATAATGTAGGGCTACACCCCTTCAATGAGGTCCTCACATGGTCCTTACCAATTGTACACATTTGCATCACTCTGGTAGAAATACATGCCTCACTTTCCACAAAGCTCTGGTTACTTTTCCTGTAAGAAATCACTTCAAAGCTAAAAGAAGAATGGGAGGCAGAAATGAAAATGTAAATTTAAACAAACTAGGTGACATCTGCAACTGTGAGTATCAATATATAAGGAAGGTCAGGCAAATTCAGAAAAGATGTAACAGGTGTAGCAAAAATGCCCAGTATAGGAGGTGCTTTGCTATGTTGCAGAGATCCGTCTTCAGTACTGAAGGGCCTGTCTACTCCAACTTCTGAGAGACAGCCCTCTGCCATTAGTCCTCCAGGTCAACCCTTGACCAGAGTTGGCTGCTTCACCCAATGGCCATACCCCTTCCTGGATTAGCTGTCATTCAGCGATTGGTAGATGATGAAGAATAAAGGCCTGGTTCCCATATTGCCATGTGAGCATCTTTGATCCTTCTTCTGAATTTTAGAGCTGCCTGCATGGTTGGTTGAGTCCTTGTTGTACCTTCACTATAGCCTAACTTCTCTCTCTCTTCCCTGTGTGTACTGATCATGCATTCAAAATTCCTACACACTAATCTCAAGCCTATATGCCTGAGAAAAACCCAGGGTCCTAGTAAGCAATATATAAAACAGGTAAATGGCTGATTTCAGTTGAAGGGTACAACAGTCCCAACACCAAAAGGATCTTGGGAAGTTACACCATCTCGGTATTTATATACATTTTTTATTTTCCCTTTAGCATTTTAAAAGCCTGTTTCTCTATTGTCTTTTCAAAGTTATTTTCTCTTGATCTCACTTCCTTCTTGGGGTCTACTTTTTTCTCATTTCTTCAGAGTCAGGCATCTTGAAATGATTTTTTATGTGCTTCTAGTACTGCTTATTATTTTGTATTGCAATCTTACTTTCACTCTTCCATTACATTGAAACAACTTTTTGCAAGATTAGCAAGGCCTGGAAAGAGAGAGGATGTTTAACAATCTGTATCTTCCTTCTATTTTGGCTGCATTTGACATGGTTGAATATGCTTTATCTTTTTTTTTTATTGTTAAATTTATTGGGGTGACAGTGGCTGGCAATATAGGTTCCAGGTGTACAACTCTACATTACATCATCTATGCATTGCATTATGTGCTCACCACCCAGAATTAGCTCTCCTTCCATGACCATCTTTTTTTTTAATGTCTTTTAATGATTTGTTTTATTGTTTTGAAAAGAGAGAAAGGGAGAGAGACAGAGAAAAAGAGAGAAAGAAGGAGGGAGGGACCAGAGCAGTCTCCATAGTTGTACATCATTAGTTATAACATGGTTTTATTCCATACAGGTGGATGTGGGGCTGCACAGGGCAGGAACCAAACCAGAGGCCTCCCACATGGGAGGTGAGAACCTTCACAGTCATCCCAGTGGTTACCCATTGCACCACAGTTCAGTATATGGGTTTGCATGACCCAGGGCTGGGATTTGATCCCTGGATCTCAACAATTGCAAGACAAGTGCTCAACCACTGAGCTATTACAGCATCTGCTGCCTTAACTTTTAAAATAAACTTTCATGGATGCTCAGCGGGTTGAGTGCTTGTTTTGCATCCTGGAGGTCTGAGGATCAAGTCCTAGCCCTGGCCTGTGTGGACCCATATGCTGAACTGGGGCATTCTGCCCATGCGGGAGGACCCCTTGCTTAGTTCTTGCCCTGCATGGCCCTGTGGCTACCTGTATGGAATGAAATTATGTCAGAAACAGATGATGTACAACTGTGGAGACTGTCCTGGGCCCTCCTTCTCTCTGACTCTCTCTCTGTCAAAACAATAAAAAAAGTCTTAAAAAATAAAATAAAATAAAATAAAAAACTTTTATTTAGAACAATTATAGATTAACAGCAAAGATAATATACAATCTACACCAATTTTCCTGTTATTTTACATTAGTATAAATATTTATTATAATTAATGGACTAATATTTATGTCTTATTATTAACTAAAGTCTGTGCTTCATTCAGATTTTTTTTCAGTTGTTCCTTAATGTCCTTACCTATTCTAGGATTGCACCCAGGACATAACATTTTATTTAGTAATCCTGTATCCTTAGACTCCTCTTGTCCATGACAGTTTCTTAGACTGTCCTTATTTTTGAGAACTTTGACAGTTTTGAATAATTTAGCTCAGGTAGTTTGTACAATTCCTGTATAGTGGGGTTATGGGTCTTTGGAAGGAAGATCCCAGAGGTAAAGTACTATGTCGCCCTATCATATCAAGGTATATACTATCAATTGGACTTATCACTGTTCATGTTGATTTTAATCACCTGGCTGGGGTCTTGTTTGTAAGGTTTCTCTACTGTAAATTAACTGCATTTTCTCCCTTGTCATGCTGTACTCTTTGGAAGGAGATATGCATCTCACACCTAAATAGGAGGGAGTTATGCTTTTTGCCTCTTGGAGGGTAGAGTATCCACATAAAATATTTGGAAATCTGCATAGGAATTTTCTATTTTCTGCCATTTATTGAACTACAAAATTGTTTATTTGTATCTTATGAACTCATGGATATTTGTTTTATGCTTTGGGTTATAATTCAAAACTACTTTATTTATTTTCCTACTCCATTTTGTCCAGCTTGGCCATTGGGACATTTTTCAATTTTCTCCTGTATACTTTTGACATACTATCATCAATTCTTTTTTTTTTTTTTAACAAGATCTAGACCCTAGGTTGCTTTGAACTTCTTTGTATAAAATACAGTTCTCTTAGTTTCTGTGATAATATACTTTTCCTCTTCTTCTGCCTCTCTGATTGCTTCTTTCTAAATCTTTTCTGGATCCTTATTTTCTTCCTCTCATCTTTAATTAACTGGTATTATTTTTGATGGTTCTTCCCAAGATACTCTTCTGTTTCCAATTTGTATACATTTCTTGAGCTACTTCTTTTAACCTTCTTCCAGTTGTTCCTTACTACTCTTTAATACATTTTCCATAAGGTGGCAAGAATGGTGGTTTTACACTTCCCTTAGGATAGAGTTCAGAATCGTTATAGTAGCAGGTCTTTCATAATCTGACACTAAGGACCTGTCTGAGAATTATCTCTTGCCATTTCCACTCTTGCACTTTATATGTGAACAATGGTGAACTTCATTCAGTTTCTGCTAGACATGCTGAATTTTCTCTTACCTCGGTATATAAAACATCACCATTGAACACTCTTCCCTCCTCGTTTTCTTCCTTTTTACTGGGGAAAAAAGTCTAAAATTTCTCCCAGAAAGTCTTCCTTGTTTCCAATTGCTAATTAGATACTCAAGAAATGTGCTTTCCAATCATATTGCCACTGTTAACAAAGGAGAGCCTCTTGTATGGGACTATGAGACATAAGTTCCCTTGTTGGACTTTGACCTCAGATCTCTTGTTTCCTGACAGTTCCTGGTGCCTATGACATGGAGACATAGTTGCCAGCTGATAATAATTGACAGATTGAATGAGAACAGATGAATAGGGAGGGAGATACAAGCTATAACTAGAAGCTATCACATAGTCAGAAACATTCTTTTAGGTAAGGAGGGATTCAGGGAAATACAAAAAAATGTTTGCCATTGAGAAGTTTGTAGGGGGAAGCCGGCATGGCTCAGTGGGTTAAGCGCTCACTTTGCAGCGCCGGGGACCAAGGATTGAATCCTGGCCCTGGCCCCGGCCCATGTGGACCCATATGCTGAACTGGGGAGTTCCCCTAGTTCAGTTCTCTAGCTCTCTCTCTGTCTCTGTATCTCTCTCTCTCTCTCTCTCTCTCTCTCTCTCTCTCTCTCTCTCTCTCTGTCAAAACCAATAAAAAAAAGAAAAAAAAAGAAGAGAAGCTTGCAAATCAAGACCTACATATAGAAACCAAAGATTTTCCCATCTAAACAGACTGCTGGGTTCCAAGGAATGGTGCATAAGGGTTTAGAGAGGGAAAAGATCTCTATGGGTTATGATAGGAAGGCGCTTCAGGGAAGCGACTAGTCTTAACCTTTGTCTTGAAAGATGTTCAAGATTTGAAGGGTAAATGAAAGGAGTATGGACCTAGTTTTGGTGGCAGTGGTGAGCCTTGGGAGACTGGGCTGATGCCAGGAAAGGGACTGAGTCTGGGAAATACTTCAGTTTAACTAGTTCTCTTAGCTTCATGCAACCTGTCCTTACCCCCTTAAGAAATGCCATGCACTCTCAGTGGGTACATTGCTTCCACGTGTATAAATACTACCTCTAATAACTGCTATTTTTCTTTATTTTCTTTCTTCATTAGTTGTAGAACTTAGAGCTATTGTCCCTTTGAAATGGTAATTTATCTTTGACATCTAAAAAGCTGATACGTGCAACCCAGGTCTTACTCTTAATGCTCTTTATTAAAATGCAACAGATCTCTCTTGAATTGCTTTTTACAAATTGCTTATTCTTTGCATTTAGGTGATAAAACATTCTGTGACATTGATAATTCAAATTTGTGTCTCCACAAAGTGAGAAGAAGGTGTGAACATATTTCATTTGAGTGTGTCCTTAAGCTGTTTCGGCCTACTTTGGGGAATTATATTTTTCTTAGACGCATTGATTGGTTACCTTAATTGTCTGTGATGGATTTGATTTCAACTCTCCTGGGAAGGATGATTGCTTACTCCACTTAAAATTATAAATCACAATGTGGGATGCCTTGTGTTAGTCTTGAGGGTAGCCAATAACTCTGGCTTTTGTTGTGGAACATCAGTTAATAACATTGCCACACCTCAAAAGGCTTTTCAGTTAAAATTGTTCATGAGATGTGCTTTTTTATTTATTTTTTTCTGGTTTAAAAGGCTGAAACATGATACTGATTTCAATGTATCTATTTTGGTCTGCTTCACGATATTTATAAAAGTAAGGATTTTACACACCTAACATTTTGGCAGAGAAGAAAAACAAATCTGAGTGTATTTATTCTTCCGTGAATATTGATAGAAAGGAAAAGGAATGTTCAAAGAGCAGTCATAGAAATGACTTTCTTATAACTTATAAAGCTTTATATGTCTGGATCATTCTAGAGAATGTACTCACTCTATTTCTGGTATAATAAAATAAATTTTATATCATGTTTTTATAATAGCCTATTTTAGGACTTATTTAGAACTAAATAGATTGCTATATTTGCATTTATGTAACTATTGTATTTATATAATATATCTATATATTATAAATTATTTTATATTGTAGACATAATAATACCTATAGAAAATATGAAACCATTAATATGCATAGACCAAGAATTAAAAAAAAAAATTGGTAATTTTGTCAGTAAAATGTCAACACATATAATGTTTAAATTAGTTATCTTCCATCTGTTTTCTACACTTACGTTATACCCATTTTCATCTCAAAATTCAATACTTTGTATATTTAGTTTTGTATCCTGCTTGTGTCTAGTCTTGTTTGAGCATATATTCCACTGTACATATTTAGACCACCTACAAGATGGATGGGATACCAATTTCTAGGATTTGAGAAATTACTAGAAATTTTGAAAGGAGATTTATACTTGTCATAGAAATTAATATATAATGCATAACATCAATAAGCCCAGGGTATCAGAAAAAATGGGAACACAAATATGGAGATGAAAAAAATCAACATTAGTGATGTCATAATTTAGTAGAATTAATGACAAACAAAACAAAAGGTGTTAATTTAGTGTAATATGTGAAAATTTTCAGATTTTCTAGCGGAAAGGTAAGTGAAGGTAAAGTTAGTGGGCTGGCCCATCACAGGTGGTTATGGGAATCACATGAGCTTTGAGATAATGAGGTAGGGTACAGCTGGGATAAAGAAAAAACCCATAATACCCCTGGTCACCCTTCACTACAGCCTTCCAGGAGAAGTGAAGTATAAATAACCTGTAAAGTGAGTAGCACAGTTAGGTAGGACAGAAAATGAAAAAAAATAAACACCTTAAAATGAGAGAAGCAAGTTGAAAGTTTATAGCAACTTGGGATATGGGAACTTCAGACCTTAAGTGCCTTTACTAGTCATAGAGTCAGCGCTCTGGAGTGAGGCTAACAGAAGGGTCCCCTTACTAGGCTGGCTTCTGCATAGGAATGAAGAGTGTGCTTCTGTGGAAACGGAGGCCTTCTGTTTCTGCAGGTCACCAGACTTCAACCACCATCACAAAAAGGTGAGTCCATAGGATCAGATTTTCTGTTTGTTTTCTTTAATTTGCTGCCTGGAATAGATCTGGTTTGCCTGCAGACATTTTAGAAAGTTATAGATTTAGTTTTACATTTAAATTATGGCTGTTTTTAAGTGAACAAGTTTAAACTATTTTTCTAACATTATCAAATATCAGAATGTGATAGTATTTTTTTTTAGATTCCATTTGTTTACAGTGTGGGCTTGAGCACTCTCTTTTTTTTTTTTTAGCCTCCTGTCTTAATTCCAGATATTTGTTAGACTGGGCATTTAGTGGAAAATCAGTGATCTTAAGGGATTAATTTTTACATTGCATAAATGTTCTTCTGTGGATATTCTTTAACATTTGCATTCACTTTTGAAAGTACATATATATATTTTGTTTCTTAATGTAAACAACAAGCAGAAAATTCTGGTGTGGTGTAGAGCTGGGAGAGCCAATTAGTACCCCTTGGACAGTCTATAGAAAGAATCTGTAACAAAGGCCTGGAAGACACATCTCAGCCAGCAGTCTTCTAGATTTCCCCTAATAATTTGTATTCCTAACTGGAGAGAAATGACTAGAGTAGATGTTTTTATTTCACTATGTCAGCTTTCCTAATTGTGGTGTCAGAAAGAATCTTGGAAGCACAGAGATAAATGGGATACTAATGTGAAGAGAAGCTGACTTATTCTTGAACCTTAAGTTCAATTGAATTTTGAGCTAACTTTTTATTTGATACAAAAGTACAAAGTGGTGAGCTGATTTCCACATGCAAATGCTTGCCTCTATACTCAAAGAGCTGTACCTGCTGTGATGAACATGGTGACACCCTCATTATCCAGAATTTCACATTCAGTGTTTTGTTATGTAAGGTAAATCTCAGGGTGGATTGGAATGTTCTTTGCCCTTCTGTTAGGGTAGATTATTATATGTGAATGAATTTGAGGAAATTCCATGGGTCCAGTTTTCAAGAAAGAGGAACAAAGAAAACTTCCATTAAAGGTAAAGGTTCTATCTGTGATACTTCAGCAGATCACAAATATTTGCTACCATGTCAGTTACAGTACTCTATTACGGACACCTCAATCCCATATTCTCATGCCTTTATTAGAGGACTTCAGTTAAAACAATGCCTTGAGTCTTTTTCTTTATTTTTAATTCATGTATTTCCAAGAAAATAGGATGAATTAATTTGCCTGAGATTGACAATGGGAACTGACAAGCTTAACTTAAATATTTCTGAATTTTTCCTTTTGGAATTATTGCTTAGAAAGAGTATGTATTCTACTCTCTTCAACTTCCTCTCTTTCCTCATGGTAAACTAATATTTTAATATCTTTCACTCCTATGAATTTCTCAGTTGCTTAAGAACAAATAGTGGAAGTATTAACTTATTGGGCCTCCATTAAACCTTAACATTTGTCTCACAAACCCAGATCAGAGATGCTATAGTTGCTATTTCTAGAAAGGTCTATGAGTACCTAGAGAATTGTTTTCATCCTCTTTGTTTTGTAAATAACAGGTACTTATGCAGCTTACTTGAAATAAAGAGAAAATTGAATAAGATCTGGAAAATCATTAAAGATGGAGGAAGCCCTAAAAAGTTGTCTCTCTCACTCCTCTACTTCTTGCTCACACTTCTTCACATTTAGTTTCTATGACCTCTATGCTCCTCTTTTCATTGAACAGCTTTCTATGTTTACTCAGTTTCTACTCAAGTATAATTTACACTTATGCATAGCAAGGGTAACTCTCAGCTAGTCTGATTGATTATATGCTTATCTCCAGAGTTACTGATCCTTGTCCAACACTATAGAATGTTTTAATTAAAACTAAATGATATTCTGTGGTCATGTCTCCATGAGAAGGATATGTTAGCCTGTCAGCATTGTTTAGTATTAATAATTGGATTTATGATTTGGGTCAGGGCATTTCAATGATTAAGTATGCTCAGTTTGCTCATTCTAAGAGACGTCTTTCATGAGCTGACTTTGGGCTTCTTGGTGCTGAGGTACTTTGCATGCATATTAGTGATGATTTGGGACCCAGAGATAGAGTGAATTCAGTGTGGCCCAATCCAAATAAGGGAGGGCCAAGAATCTTGTGTCTGAACTCTGCCAGCCTCTCTCAAAGTATGTTCTTCACTTGCTGTTGCCGGTCCGTATTTTTTGCTTGTAATAAAGCTGTTGTGTGAATATAAACCCTTCAAGTGCAGTGAATCCTTTCACCAATCAAATCCTTATGGTGATTAATGTGTAATTTACACAGCTTGCCAATGGCACAAAACTCTCTTCCACAGCATCCTTTGCTTTAACTCCTATCACTAATGGACCCAAGTATTCTTGGTTCAGATTGGCAAGAGAGTCTGAATCAAATCATTCCTTTATTGTTACATGGAACAGATCATCATTTATTTTAAATTGGATTGTGCATTGGCTGCCCTAGGGTCAAATCTAGTCTTGTCCCCAACAATCCAAAGTCATTCTATGCAAAGCATGACTTCCTAAGCAAGAGTTGTGAACCAGGAAGCTTCACTCTATGTAGACATGTAGCTCTGGAAGGGCTCTGAAGCTGAGCTACACAATTCAATTACCTGTCTGTATTTGCCTACTTTGTTAGCCAGTATCTGGAGGCTCATGTGACTTTGATTTCTTAGCATCTAGTCTGGTTCCTGATTCAATAAATGCTTATCAAGTAAGTGAACATGTTCAGGCAGTATAGAGCAGGGGCTAACAACAGTTTGGTCAAATGGGCTCATAGTGAAGACTATCTAGTCCAAGACAAGAGACAGAGGTTTGAGCTCATAGATAGATTAGTTTAGTTGATTGACTGATTCCAACTCTGAGAATTTGAAAATAAGTCCGGACATGGGCAGGATGTAAACCAAAGAGAAATAAGGTCATGAATGAAGTCAAGAACTTCTTATCTGGGAATTATTGAAGGCTTTAGAAGAAGGCCTGTCTTCTTCACTATTGGGTAGCAAAGGAGTAGAAGAGGAATGACCAAGGCCTTGTGGTTTCTTTGTAGCCAGGAAAGCCATGTAGATATTGACACAAGCAGAAAAATAAGAAAGCAAAATCAAAACGTTAAAATAGATAAACTGAAAAAAAAAAAAAGCATTTACTGCATGTCAGGTACTGTTTTAAGAGTTCTCCTCATTTCTAACAATGAGGAGATTGAGATAGAGGGTACGAAACTTGTCCAAAGTCATGTAGCCAGTTAATGGCAGGGTGAGAACTAGACCCCAGCAAGTTTGGCATCAGGGCCTGACTCTTCACTACTGTTCAAAACTTTTTCTTAATTAAAACTTCTGAGTAGTACTTACACATGTTTTGATAAAAAAAAATGGCTCAGGACTTTGTGGTCTTAAAGAGATATTGTCTTTTGGGTGGAGGTTTAGCAATGGAAACTTTCTTTTGACATTGTAGCAGACCTGACTTTCACAGTCAACTTATCTGTTACTCACAAAATCCAGGTATGCTACTCTATTGAGCCATATATTGTACAAGATCTGAAGTCTGCAAACTCATCCTGGAAAAAGTACTACATATTTATTGCTGAATATCACTATGGCCATCTTCGAAGTACTCCTCCTAGAAAGCCATGTATTGATGCCAGTGCCTAGTCTATCCTTCAAAGCAATTTTGGAACTCTTTTTCTGTAATGGACATCAGAGCCATTGCCATATTACCCTTGATGTCCTGAATGTCATCAAAATGGTTTCCTTTAAATATTTTCTTTATCTCAGGTGAAGAAAAAAATTCACTGGAGGCCAGATCAGGTGTGTAGGGAGGGTGTTCCAATACAGTTATTTGTTGAATGGCTAAAAACTCTTTCCCAGACAGTGTCACATGAGCTGGTGCATTGTGATTCAAGAGCCATGAGTTGTTGATGAAAAGTTTAGATAATTTTTGTCTAATTTTTTCATGTAGCCTTTTCAGCAGTTTCAGATAGTCAACTTGGTTGACTGTCCATTTGGTACAAATTCATAATGAGAAATCCCTCTGATACAAAAAAAAAAAAGGTTAAATACATTATTTTGACTCTTGTTTTAGACAGATAGAACTTCTGGCCATGTGAAGAATTGGATGACTTCCATTGTGCACTTTGACGCTTTGTTTCAGGGTGATATTGGCATACCCATGCTTCATCACCAGTGATAACATGGCCCCAAAACATTGTCTTGTCTCTCCAAAAGGTCTTGACGAACTCAAGCTCTGACATTCTCATGATGCACATAAAAACATGTAACAAAAATAATTAATGCCACTCAGCAAGATACTGCCACATGTCAATGCAAACAGCTGTGAGGCATCGATATACCAAGGTTATGAAACCTTATTGAGTTGTTTCTACAGTACTGCCAATGTAAGCGCATGGTGACAAGTTTGCAAACTTAATTGTCAGAGCTCATATTTTTAATCTGTCCTCCAAAATCTCATTATACTCACGTTGTCAAGGTGGAGAAAACGTTATATAACTTGAATATTATTGATTTAATTCTTTTCTTTTGTAACTCATGTTTGTCTGGCTATTATTGTCAATAATCCTAAATCATAAGGTTTCACATTACCTTGAAGTGAGAATATTTTTTCAAGATCACTCATGTGTTTTCATTAGTGTTAGATTAGACTGATGGATTCCTTAATTTTTTTCAATGACAGCATTAATAGCAGAAGGAAACTGATTTTTGAGCCCATTCTAAGTCTTTTAACAGAAGCAAAGCTCAAAATAGCTTTCTTGTGAAGTTCAGTATTTTTACTAATAAGATAACACCTGCCTCATTTTGCAATCCTGTGTTTCTCTTATGATGGAATGACAACTTGAGATCAACTTTACCTGATCAACATAATAATAATGGCCATATATGAGTATATAGGTCCTAAACTATGCTAGGCTTTCTTCCCAATTCCATGAATAATGTTTTGAGGTAGGTTTTAATGACTATCTTTTGTGGATGATAAAGTAGCCTTAGAGTGTAACCTACCCAATGTCACACAAGAATTAAATGATGAAACTGGGATGTGTTCTCAGGTACCTGTGACTTCATATTCCATCATCTTAAATATTATATTAAACTGCTTTATCACCTACTTATTTATTGATGCTGTAATAGCTTATAACAACAACATAAAAACGCTAAAACTATTGTTTTATTCAGTCTGTAAAAGAGTTTCAGCAATAGATGGGGTTCATTATATAACTAGAAAGTTTTTGCTCCTGTGCCCTTGGTACTGTGGGTTTAGGAATTGTGTTATAGTACTGTCATTATGTGGGGAAGCTTGCCAAAGCCATTTGCTGAAACCACAGAGATACTATCAGTGTGAAACACCCAAATATTTACAATTTATTTTCATCTCTTCTTGGATAAAATGTTGTCATAAAACATCAGAATACCCTTCCAAAAGAAAGAAAATAACCCCAAAGAGGGATAATTGGATGTA
>PVKE010030039.1:0-19865 GCA_004027555.1 Craseonycteris thonglongyai
GCACAGAAGCTTTTTAGCTTGATAAGGTCCCATTTGTTGATTTGTGCTTTTACTTCCCTTGCCAATGAGGTCAGATTCATAAAGTCCTCCCTGAATCCCAGGTCCATAAGTTTAGTGCCAATGTTTTCTTCTATGCAATTTATTGTTTCCTTTCTTATTTGGAGGTCTTTAATCCATTTTGAGTTAATTTTGGTATATGCCATCACCATATATTTAATGCCCCCTCTCTGCTTCCCCATAACCCCACTTTCTTCCCTCTCACAATCCCCTTTAACCTTGGGTAACCACTAAACTATTGAGTGTGTCTGTCAGTTTTTGTTTCTTTATTACTTTCAGGTTTTTATTCCATCTATAAGTGAGGTTTTATGTTTCTTGATTCTTCAGTATGAACTATTGCACTTAATATGACAGTTTCAAGGTCCATTCATGTTGTCACAAATGGCTGTACTTTTATTTTGTTATTGCTGAGTAGTACTCCATTATGGAAAAGGAGTACTACTCAGCAAGGATTACAACTTCTTTATCCAGTCATCTATCAAAGGACACTTTGGTTGTTTCCATGATTTGGCCACTGTGAACAGTGCTGCAATGAACATTGGGGTACCTATGTCTTTGCAAATTAAGGTTTTTACGTTTTTGGGATAGATACCCTGAAGAGGAATTGCTGAGTCATATGGCAATTTTATTCCTCAATTTTAGGAATATACATACTACCTTCCATAGTGTTTGTACCAGTTTATATTCCCACCAGCATTGTATGAGGGTTTCTTTTCCCCAACAGCCTCTCCAGAGCTTGTTATTCCTTGTCTTGTTAGTTATAGCCATTCTAACAGGTGTGGGGTTGTATCTCATTGTGGATTTAATTTACACTTTCCTAATTGCTAGTGAAGTTGATCACTTTTTCATATACCTGTTGGCTGTATGTCTTCATGGGAGAAGTGTCTTTTTTGGTCTTCTGCCCATGTTTTAATTGGATTGGATTTTTTGCTGCTGTTGTTGTTGCTGTTGTTGTTGAGTTATATGAGTTCTTTGTATATTTTACATATTACCACTTTTCAGAGGCATTGCTTGCAAATAGTGTTTCCCATTCAGTTGGTTTTCTTTTTACTTTGTTGAAGGTTTCTTACACTGTACAGAAGCTTTTTAGTTTGATATAAATCCCATTCATTTATTCTTGCTTTTAATTCCATTGCCTTTGGGGTGAAGTTCATAAAGTGCTCTCTTAACCCAAGATTTATAAATTTAGTACCAATGCTTTCTTCTATGCAGTTTATTGTTTTGGGCCTTATGTGGAAGTCTTTAATATACTTTGGGTTAATATTGGTATATTGTGAGAGTTCACAGTCCATATTCATTTTTTTACATGTGATTTTTCAATTTTCCCAGCACCATTTACTGAAGAGGCTTTCTTTTCTTCATTGTATTATTTTTTGTTCCTTTGTTAAAAATTGATTGTTCATATATTTGTGGCTTTATTTCTGGGTTTTTCACTCTGTTCCATTGATCTGTGTGTCTATTTTTCAGACAATACCAAGCTGTTTTGATTATTGATGCTTTGCAGTATAGACTGAAGTGGGGGAGTGTAATGCGTCCAGCCTTATTCTTTTCTTTTTTTTTTATTGTTTTTGACAGAGGCAGGGACAGAGAGAGACAAAGAGAAGGAGGAGGGCCCAGAGCAGTCTCTATAGTTGTACATCATCAGTTTTCAACATGGTTTCATTCCACACAGGTGCACGGGGGATGCGCAGGGTGGGAACTAGGCTAGGTGCCTCCCTCATGGGAGCCACGTGCCCTTGAGCCAGGGGCCAAACTGGGGGACAAGAACCAAACTGGGGTTCTCTCACATGAGAAGCACATCCCAGTTTAGCATATGGGTTCACACGGGCTGGGGCCAAGATTCAATCCTCAGTTCCTGGGGCTGCAAAGTGAGCACTCAATCCACTGAGACATCCCAGCTTCCCACTTACTATTCTTTCTTTTTTTTGTAGGATTGCTTTGGCAATTTGGGGTCTTTTGTTGTGCCATATGAATCTGATATTTTTTTTGTTTGTTTTTGTTTATTTCTTAAAAGAATGCCTGGAGGACATAGGATTTTAATGGTAATTGCATTAAATCTGTACATTTCTTTAGGTAATATGGCCATTTTAACTATGGTAATTCTTCCAATCCATGAACATGGAATACCTTTCCATGTCTTTGTACCTTCAATTTCTTTTATTAGTGCCTTACCATTTTTCATGTATAAGTCCTTCACATTCTTTGTTAAGTTCATTCCTAACTATTTTATTCTTTTTGTTTTGATTGCAAAAGTACATTTTTCTCTTTTTCTGAAGTTTTGTTGTTTGTATATAAAAATGCTGTGGATTTGAACATTGATTTTGTATCCTGCACATTTGGTGTATTCATTTATTATTTGTAATAGTTTTCTGGTAAAATCTCTAGGGTGTTCTATATAAAGGATTATGTCATCTGCATAAAATGACAGTTCAATTTCTTCTCTCCCAATTTGCATACCTTTTATTTCTTTCTCCCTGCCTGATGGCTCTGACTAGAACTTCCAGCACTATGTTGAATAACAGTGGTAACAGGGGACATCCCTATTTTGTTCCTGATTTCAGAAGATAAGGTTGCAGTTTTTCTGCATTTAGTAAGACATTCGCTGAGGGTTTGTCATATATAGCCTTAATTATGTTGCAATAGTTTTGTTCTATTCCCATTTGATTACCGGTAAGTGTTTTGATCATAAATGGATGTTGTATTTTGTCAAATGCTTTTTCTGCATCATTGATATAATTATATGGTTTTCACATTTACTTTGTTTATGTGGTGTATTACATTGATCAATTGCTATATGTTTTACTATCCTTGTGCCTCTGGGATGAATCTCACTTGATCATAATGTATACCCTTTTTAATGCATTGCTCTACTCTATTTGCTAGTATTTTAAGATTATTGCATTGATGTTTATTACAGATATTGGTCTATAATTTTATTTTATTTTATTTTATTTTATTTTATTTTATTTGCAATGTCCTTACCAGGTGTTGGTATGAGGAAACTGTTGGCCTCATAGAATGAGTTGAGAAGTATTGCCTCTTCTTCAATTTTTTGGAAAAGTTTGAGGAGGTAGGTGTTAGTTCCTCTTTGAATGCCTGGTAAAACTCATAAGTGAGACCATCTAATCCTAGATTCTTGCATTTGGGGACACTTTGGATGATTGTTTTAATTTCCTGACTGTTGATTGGTCTGTTCAGCTTATCCATATCTTCTTGATTGAGTCTAGGTAGACTATATGTTTGTAAAAACTTGTCTATTTCTCTAGGTTGCAAAACTTAGTGG
This sequence comes from Craseonycteris thonglongyai, assembly GCA_004027555.1. Classification (NCBI taxonomy): domain Eukaryota; kingdom Metazoa; phylum Chordata; class Mammalia; order Chiroptera; family Craseonycteridae; genus Craseonycteris; species Craseonycteris thonglongyai. Next base: position 3,341 of record PVKE010030039.1, read on the forward strand.
CATATATTCTTTCATAGTATTCTTGTATAATCCTTTGTATTTCTATGGTATCAGTATTAATTTCCCCTATTTTATTTCTAATTTGGATTATTTGTGTGTTTTCTGTTTTTCCCTTGGTGAGTCTAGCCAGGGGTTTGTCAATTTTATTAATTTTTTCAAAGAACCACCTCTTTGTTGTATTAATTTTATCTATGTTTTTTCTATTCTCTATTTCATTTAGTTCTGCTTTAATTATTCGTTATTTCCTTTCTACTACTGACTATGGGTGATTTTTGGTCTTCTCTTTCTAGTTCTTTAAGATGTGATATTAGGTTGTGTATTTGTGATTTTCCTTGTTTCTTGAGATATGCCTATAGTGATATAAATTTCCCTCTTAGTACTGATTTTGCTGCATCCCAGCAAATTTTCTATGTTGTATTCTCATTATCCTTTGTTTCTAAGTATTTTTAATCTGTTCTTTTATTTCTTCTTGGACCCAGTCATTTTTTAATAGTATGTTATTTAATCTCTATGTATATGTGGTTTTTCCTGCTTTCTTTTTGTAGGTAATCTCCAGTTTCAAAGCACTGTGATTAGAAAATACACTTGATATAAATCTAATCTTCTTATATTTGTGAGGCTACCTTGTGTCCCAGCATGTGGTCTATACTTGCGAATGTTCCATGTGCACAGAAAAGAATGTATAGTCATGTGTTGTAGGATGAAGGATCCTGTAAATGTCAACTATGTCCAATTGCTGTAATGTATCATTTAAAGGTGATATTTCCTTATTTATTTTTTGTTTGGATGATTAGTCTATGGCTGTCAAGGGGGTGTTTAGTTTCCTTACTACAAGTGTGTTCTTGTCAGTTTCTCACGTTAGATCTGTTAGTAGTTGCTTTGAAAATTTTCGTGCTTATTGGCTGGTAGCACATATATTAATGTGTCATGTCTTCTTGTATTGTCCCCTTTATCATTATAAAATGTATATCTTTTTCTCTTATTATCTTTTTGATCCTGAAGTCTGTTTTATCAGATATGAATACAGGTACACCTGCTTTTCTCTGGATGCTATTTGCATGGAGTATTTTTTTCCACTCTTTCAATTTGAATCTGTGTTTGTCCTTGTGACTGACGTGTGTCTCTTGTAGGCAGCATAAGGTTAGTTTTAGTTCTTTAATCCAGTTTACGACTCTGTGTCTTTTTATTGGTGAATTTAGTCCATTTCTATTAAGGGTGATGGCAAATATATGAGGATTTTCTATAGCCATTTTATCATTTGTTTTCTGGTAGCTCTTTTTTCTATCATTTTTTCTTTGCTTTTTAATTTCCATCAATTATTTCAGTTTTGCAGTGTTTGTGATGGTTCTCTCTCTCTCTCTCTCTCTCTCTCTCTCTCTCTCTCTCTCTCTCTCTTTTCTCTCTCTTGTTATGTGCCCCAGTTACCATGAACTTTATGTAAAAATAAAGTTTTATATATGCAGTCATTCCTTTTCTTAAGGAAGTTTCTTAACTTCATTCTCTCTGGACATTAAACCTTTACTTCCTCATCTTTTATGTTTTTGTTGTTCCAGTTCATCCCTACTCATTTTTACTTTTTATTTCAGGTCCAATTACTGCACTTCCTTCAGAATTTCTTGAAATGCTGCCCTTGTGCTGGAAAATTCTTTCAATTCCTGTATGTCTGAAAGTGTTTTTCTTTCTCCTACATATCTAAAGGATAAGTTTTCTGGGTATACTGGGTATAGCATTCTTGGCTGATAACTTTTTCCTTTAATATTTTGAATACTTTGTTCCAATCCCTTCTGGCTTGTAGAGTTTCTGTTGAGAAATCTGATGACAGTTTGATGGGCTTTCCTTTATAGTTTATGATGTCTTTGTTTTTGTTTTGTTTTTTCTGGCTGCCTTTAGGATTATTTCTTTGTCTTTGACCTTTGATATCTTCAGTATAATATGACTTGGAAAGGGTCTATTAGGATTCAAGTATCTAGAGGTCCTGTTTCCTTGAATTTGAGGTTCCAGTTCTTGCCATAGATTTGGAAAGTTCTCATCTACTATTTGAGCAAATTCTCTGTGCCTCCAGAATACCTATTATTCTTATGTTATTCTTTCTAATGGAGTCAGAGCGGTCCTGTAGATATCTTTCATTACTTTTAGCTCTTAGTCTCTCTCTCTTCTTCCTTCTGTGACATTTCCAAATTTCTGTCTTCAATTTCACCAATGCTTTCCTCCATCTGATCAGCTCTGCTTCTTATGCTATTTCATTTTTCATTTCTTTTGTAGTGTTGTTTATCTATAGAATTTCCATTTGCTTCTTTTTTACAGATTCAATTTCTTTTCTGAGATTACGTAGCTCCCTCTTTGTACTCCACCAATTTTCTTCTATTTCTTTAAGTGTTTTCAGAATTGCAGTCTTTAATTCTGTGTTATTTACCTCATATGCTTTCATATCTTCAAGTTCCTTTTTTAGAGATATTTCATTTTCTTTCTGAGTACCTTTGTTCACTAGGATACTCAGTGCTGTTGCTGTCTTTCTCATCATGGGCATAAAAACTTTTCTCCCAGTAGATGTGAAGAAATCTTTCTTTTACTATCTACCTGATATAGTTGCAGTGTCTTATAATATTTTCTCTTGGTTTTTTCATAGTGGGAGACATCCTAAATGTGGGCTTCTCTTTGACTCAATCATTCTGGTCTTTGTACACCTCCTTTTTGGGAAAATATAATGAGCAATGTTATTCTATACTGGTACCTCTGAGATCCCACTGCATTCAGAAGCTGCTATGTCTGTGCTTCATATTTGCTAGATCACTCTGCTGGCTTCAGCAGGAATGGTAGGGGTGGGGTTTGTTGGAAAAGGTGCAGGTCTTTTTGCATCACAGGGTAATGGCAGCTTTCTAACAGTGCTCACTGAATGCAGGCTTGAACAGGGCTGTTGGGGTGAGCTTTGGGAGATAGAAAGGGGAAGCAGCCAGGTTCTGTGTCCAAGGCCATGCAGTTCTCTGGCTGAGGTCCCACCTTCTCTAGGGCCACTCTGTACTTCAGTTGCCAGCACACTCCTATTGTTGGCACTCCAGCCACCAAAATGTCTGCTTCCTGTTCTGGTCACCAGCCTTAAACTTTGCAGGACCCTAGCTCCAGCTACTCAACCCATCCACTGGCAACCAGCCCCTCACTCCTGTCACCCACACTGAACTCTGGCTGTTGCTGGTTTCCCTCTCTGGCCTCCTGCACTATGCTATGACCACCCTCATCATGCTATGTCTGCTCCCCCTCTCTCCTCTGCCCTCCACAGAGTCTCACTACAGCCACCCACACCTGCTTCTGCTGTCCACCCCATGTTCTGGCTTCCCACACCTTTGCCTTTGTCTCTTCTAGGCCTCCAACCCACCCAATGTCATTCTGCACCTTGACTCATGCTCCCATGCTTTCACCTCAGTCAGTTTTTCCTCTGCTGTCTCTGGATCAGTCTTTGGCTCAATCACCAGGTAGGTCTGTGGGTCGTACTCCATGACATGTCTCTGCACTGTTCTCTTTATTTCTCTCTCACTCACCTCTTTTTGGTATTTTCTTGTGATGAATGTGTCCCTCAGCTAAGGCTGTGTGTTGCTTAGGGAGTCTCTGGTTGAATTTTAGTTTAGTTCATTGTTCTGTGCAGGAGAGGTTTCAAGAGCTCCTCTCACGCTGCCATCATGATGACATCTCTTGGCCTTTCTGAAACTCGGCTGCTGGGTGGAACATTGAGGTTCCTTCTCTGGGTTAAGGTGGCTAAGACCCTCACCAGGCAAGAGAGAGATATTTTTTTTTCTAATGTGACTTCAGACAGCAAAGATTCTGACAGTCTTGACAAGGTGTATCACCTGAAAAATGCAAATGCTGACAATTTTCCAATGACAAAATTAACTGAGTCTGACAGTTACTCTCTATAGTTCCAGCTGCAACTCCTATAGTGGTGGGCGTGGCAGCAGAAGTTCTGGCCTCGTCAGTTATTTTTGTAGGGCAAGTACCACTCATGGTTAAATGGAATATTTCAGGAAGGGCAAACAAAATATAAATCAATTAGAGAAAGCATGTTGAATATTTATAATGAGCAAAACATTTTACTAAGCAAAGATTAGTTTTAAATAACCTCTCATTCTTACGATATTATATTTAAAAATAAATATAAGCTTATAATTCAATTCAATACTAGTAATTTAATAGAAAATGCTGATAAGAGTACAGGACAGTAAGTGATAAATACCAAATAAATGTTGCTAAGTAAACTAAACTTAATTAAACATTTTATTTCAGTGATAAATCTCAAAGATATAATATTGAGTGGAATAAACAAGATACAAATAATATATACTGCACAGTTCTATTTATATCAAGATCAAGAACAAGGGAAAGTAACCATAGTAATAGATGTGAAAATAATCATTACTATAGGAGAGAACATTGATGAGATGAGGCATTAAGAAGCATTCTGGGTTATTGGTAATGTTTCATCAGTTGATTTGTTTTATTGTTTTTGTCAGAGAGACACAGAGACAAAGAGACAGAGAAGGGTGAGGGCCCAGAGCAGTCTCCATAGTTGCACATCATTAGTGTTCTATATAGTTTCACTCCACAGGTGGGCACGAGTTTGCAGAGGGCAGGAACTGGGCCAGGAGCCTCCCAAATGGGAGGCAAACCCCTGCTAGGGGCCTCCTACATGGAAAGCATTTCCAGGGTGGGGGCCAAACTGGGGCCTTCTCACATGGGTAGCTCCCCCTAGTAAGAACCAAACTGGGGGCACACCTCAGTTCAGAATATGTGTCTGCATGGGTCAGGGGCGGAATATGATCCTCAGATCCCAGAGCTGCAAACAAGTGCTCAGCCAGCTGAGACAGAGAGATGGGGGAGGGCCCAGAGCAGTCTCCATAGTTGTACATCATTAATTTTCAACATAGTTTCATTCCACAGGTGGGTGCAGGGCGGCAAAGGGCAGGAATTAAGCTTGGGGCCTCCCACACGGAAAGCACGCCCCTGTGAGTTGGGGCCTCCCACATGGGAAACACACCTAAGTTCAGCATATGGATCCACACAAGCAGGGCCAGAATTCAATCCTCAAACTCCAGGGCTGCAAGGCTAGTGCTCAACTCACTGAGCCATTCCAGCATCCCCTCATCAGTTGATCTTAAAAGTGGGTAAATGAGTACATACAGATGTCAAACTTCATTGAGCTATATTTTACAATATCATAAACTAAATGTATATGAAACTTCAACTAAAACTAATTTTTTAATTCTAAATTTAGGGAGTCAAGATATTACAAGAGAATTCTGCTTCTTAAGACCATAATGCTAACCTATTATAACTTCACCTTTCCTACTTTCCTCTTGACTGGGATTCCTGGACTTGAGTGGGCTCATGCCTGGATCTCCATCCCTTTCTGTGGCCTCTATTTAACTGCCCTTTCTGGAAATACTTTGATCCTGTTTGTAGTTTGCACTGAGTCAAGCCTCCATGAGCCAATGTACTATTTCCTCTCCATGTTGTCCACCACTGACATTGGCTTATGCATCTCCACACTGGTGACAGTACTGGGAATATTCTGGATCAATGCCCGGGAAATCAGCTTCAATGTTTGCTTGTTGCAGATGTTCTTCATTCACCTTTTCACTTTCATGGAATCTTCGGTGCTCCTGGCCATGGCCTTTGATCGTTTTGTGGCCATTTCTAACCCCTTGAGATATGTTACTATTCTAACTCATGCAAGGATTGCACAGATTGGTTTGGCAGTCATTATCAGGGGGACTGTCATTCTGATACCACTAGTTGTACTTCTTAAGTATCTATCATTCTGCCATAGCCATGTTCTCCATCACTCCTACTGCTTCCATCCTGAGGTGATAAAGCTCTCATGTTCAGATACAAAGATCAATAGTGCATTTGGGCTAACTGCAATAATTTTTACTGCTGGGGTGGACTCTATCTTCATCATCCTTTCCTATAGCTTAATCATTTGCTCAGTTCTCAACATTGCATCTCTAGAGGGGAGGAAAAAGGCCTTCAACACCTGCATTTCTCATATCACTGCTGTCGCCATATTCTATATCCCTTTGATCAGTCTGTCTTTTGTTCACAGATTTGGAAAACATGCTCCTCCCTATGTGCCCACACTCATTGCTAATGTATACTTGCTCATTCCCCCTGTGATGAATCCCATCATCTATAGTGTGAAAACAAAGAAGATTCAAAAAGCTATGCTCAAACGTGTCTGTTCCAAGGGAACTCATATTTAACAATTACTGCCCCCATAGACTTATTTCAAAGTTGGTAAAATTTTATCACATAATTGTCATAAGCCTAAAAATTAGATGGAACTAATTGCTATCCAATTCAAACATCTCCACAATGTAGTAAAGTCTACCCAGGCAATCTTATAGTAAAATCTACCTAGGCCAAATACTAATTTAGATTCTCTTTATATGTTATTCTATCCTTATAGATGACTAATTATCCTCCTGTCTCCATGCTGTTTCTGCCCAAAAATACCTGCCACTTACATAGAATTAATTTTCAAATGGTTTATCTCAAATAAAATGTAAAACCAAATCAAGATGCATCTCTTTTGCTTTTATTTTTTATGTACCAACTCAATAAAACAACTTCTTTCTATGACAAAGTCCTCCACAATTTGGGTTCACATTTTCTTTAAAGTTTAATCTACTTCTTTTTATATTTATATACTTCACAGTCTAAGGCAACTAATCTGACTGCTCTGTCATGCATATAAATTTTTCTAATGCTGAGCTTTACTATTGACTCCAATTCAACCTTGACATTCACTCTTACACCTTAATATTCTAATTATGTGTCAAGGCTTATCTTTATCTTTTTCATTAAATTTTTCATGATTGCTCCAATGATATCTAATCTCTCCTTACTATAACTTGCCTTGCATAGTGCTTTTTCTGTATATTTTTTGCCTTTATGTATTTTGACTATATGTTTTATACATTAATATATATTATTATTACTTCCACAAAGCAGTAAATTTCCTGAATTAAAAGAGCCTTGATTTTCTTTGAATTCACTACAATACTTAGTAGAACACCTTTCACATAGCAGATATTCAGTAATAGTTTTTTAACTGAACTGAACATAATAGACTATCAAATAGTCCATCTGAATAATTTCAATGATAACTCATTTAATTCAGTGTTTAAGAAATGTCTCTTGGGAAGCAGGGATGGCTCAGTGGGTTGGGCGCTTACTTTGCAGCCCCGGGGACTGAGGATTGAATCCTGGCCCCGGCCCATGCGGAACCATGTACTGAGCTGGGAGTTTCCCCAGTTCAGTTTTCTCTCTGTCTCTGTCTCTGTATCTCTCTCTCTCTTTCTCACTTATTTAAATAAATAAATAAAAATATATTTAAAAAAAGAAAAGAAATGTCTCTTATGTCTGATAATAGTTTTTCTGCCTATATTACTGATAAATTTTGCCTTCAGGGGAAGCCAAGATGTCTCAGTGGGTTAAACGCTCATTTTGCAGCCCTAGGGACCAAGCATCAAATCCTGGCCCTGGCCCGTTCAGACCCATATTCTGAACTGGGGAGTGCCCCCAGTTCAATTCTCACTGGGGTGAGACCCTGGCCCATTTCCTGCCCTATGCAGCCCCACACCCACCTGTGGAATAAAACTATGTGGAAAAACCAATGATGTGCAACAATAGAGACTATTCCGGGATCTCCCCCTTCTCTCTGTCTCTGTATTTCTCTCTCTCTCTCTGTCAAAAACAATAAAAATAAATCTTTAAAATTTTTTTTTTAATTTTGCCTCCACTGTTATATTTTTTGTTACATTAGACACATCTGAATATAACTGGTTCTGTGTCGTTACATGGTATCTTCCCTCCATAATTCTTGACCTTGCACACACAGATGCTTACATTTTCCACCCACTGCACATCAAAATGGAAAAGTGTTCAGCCTTTTAGTTCAAACAGCATGCTATTATCAAATTCTTAGCCAAAAATTTTTTCCAATTTTTTTTGAAATTTTTGGAAAAGAAGTTCAAAACTTCTTAAAGATCATTATAGGTAATGAAACTTGAGTTTATTATTATGACTTGGGGAATAAAAGGCAGTCTATAAAATAATCAGAAAGAAAAACTTTTAAAACACTTTTGAATTAGGGGATGCCAGAATAGCTCAGCACGTTGAGCACTTGCCTTACAACTGCAAGGTCTGGGGATCAAATCCCATCCCTAGACCATGCAAACCCATATGCTAAACTGTGGCATGACTGGCAACCACCAGGATGGTGGTGAAGGTTCTTGCCTTCCATTGCAGAGGCCTTCAGTTTGGTTGCCCCATGCATCCCCACATCCACATGCAGTATGAAACCATGCCACAACTAATGATGTACAGCTATGGAGACTGCTCTGGGCCTTTCCCCTTCTCTCTCACACACATATCTTCTCTCACAACAATAACATAAATCTTTTTTTTAAGTTTTGAATTAAGTTTCAGTTCTATGAGAAAAAATAAATGTGCTCTCATTAATAAAAGAATTTATAGACAAGGACAATGTACTTCTTGATATATTCTCTCAAGTCTAGTCCTTACATATTCTCCATAGCCAACTACTGCATAAGTTTGGTTTTTATCCTACTTTTTTATGTATTTATATTCATAAGCATTAATAAAATAAAATTTAAAGAAAAATTTATCACTTGTATTTCAGACAGTAGCAAAATTTTCTAGAAAAACTTTGCCTGTTACTTCAAGAACTACATAAAACCAACAAGAGAATCTTGCTTGTTACCGTACTCAGAATTCCTACACATATCAAACTTTCTTATAAACCTTCTAGGCAGCAGCCTTATGTGATTCCAAACCCATTAGTTAGTTAGTTCTCTCTATATTCATAGTATCTATTTGGTAAGTTATCTTTAAATTACTACTTTATATAGATATAAATATGCTGTGAACTGCTATCTTAAGACCTTCCCCAATAACCAACACACATAAACCACAGTCACTAAATATCCTATCACAATTTAGCTCATTGCCCATTCAAAGCTCTGGATTTTGGTAGTCTGGTTTACCCCACCCTACTCCACACACTCATTTTCTTATAGAGAATAAGATAGTGTCATACTTTGCCATATGAGTGATTACCAGCTCAGAGTTTTGTGATCATGAGTAGAGCTAATAAAACCAAGAACATGATAATCACAAATAATATTTTTATTCATTTTACCATCTATTATAAACCAGGTATTAGAACAATATTAGGACCTTAAGCATGAACAAGATAATTTTTTTTGCTTTAAATTAGCCTATTGAGGAACATAATTTGCAGAGATACAGGTAACTTATGATGTCAATAAAATGTTTGTGATAAATATATCCTCTTTCAAGGAAACTTAACAAAAGACATAAACTTTAGATAATTCAAATTACAAAAACTTTAAAAGGTAATTCTTCTCTGGTCATGATAATGAAATAGGTAAATGCTGTGCTTATATCCTCTCGCAGCCACATCAAAATTACAACCAAATTACCTAAAAATCATCATTAAGAATTGCCTCAAGTCCAGATGAATAGAAATCCTACAACCAAAAATATATAGAAGAAACTACCTCCATACTGATAAGAGGGGTGGGGACATATAACAGGCTGTTCACACACCCACATGTAGCTGTTAAAAATTGGAAAGGATATCTCAGTTGCACAGGTCTTCCACAGGGGAGTGAGGAGTCCCAGCACCACATCAGGTTCTCCAGCCTAGGGTTTCAGTGTCAGGAAGAGAAAGTCCCACAACTTTTTGCTGTGAAAACCATCAGAGGTTATGGCTAAATGAGATAGAGGACTTAAGGGGTCCAGGCATTCTTAATAAAGGGCTCACAAACAAACTTACTCACTATTAGACTCACTTACCAGTGCTGGGGCAGCACCTCAAATGGTAACAGAGACATACAAAAAAGAACTGAATTGTCAGGCTTCAGGATGAGGGTTGAAGGGACAGTTTTCTTGTAGACAGAATTGCTGACTGAAGCCAATCAAAATTGCTTTGTTGAGCCTTATCCCAACTCATCATACAGACTTAGATGGGCTGCATACTTAAGTCTCCATCAACCTAACTAGCACTGTTTGCCCAACCCTGGTTATTACTTGGGACTCCAAGTAACCATCTTTATAGGCCTATCCAAGCCACTTCCAGTGGTTATTCAATACAAATGGCCTGTCTTAATTATGCTGCACACTTTTCTAAAACTTCTCAAAGGTTTACAAACTCAAAACAAACAGCATCTGCCCTCAGCAGGTTCTGTACCTCTAGCTAAGAGCCCTAAGCCTGGCACTGGTTGCAACAGGCTCCAGTTTGATGCTTGGACTTTCACAGGTACTTCCAAGCCCAGTGCAAGTGGCAGCCATCTACAGAATGCTGTGGGGCTTATTCTAGCTGGCCCCAGGCATAACACAAGCTTTGGCTGAAGTTGGTCTATGGTGAGGCCCCTCCAAGAAGGTCCGAGGGAAGCACACCCAATGGCCAGCTTCCACCAAACCAGAGCACCATATAACTGCCTCTGAAGATGATACCCCAAAGGCAGACTTAGTCAGTACCAGAGCTCCACTAAAGCAAATCCTACTTCATAGGGTCAGCCCCAGCACAACAGCTTCTTCACTGTAGTCATGGCCAGTCCTCACAACCAATCACCCAAAGGGACAATTCCTTTCACTTATGTGCAAATTGCAACCAAGGCTCAACTACAATAAGAAAGCACACACAAACCTCTCAAGGGACACAACTGCAGTACCTCACTCAGGTGGCCAGGGAGACTGAGCCACTGGGCCCCACTGGACACTTACAACACAAGGCCATTCTATTAAGACTTGGACACATAGAAACTCTACCTAATACAAGAAGCAAACACAAGGAGGCAGCCAAAATGGACAAAGAAACATGTCCCAAATAAAAGAATAGAATAAAGCTTCAAAAAAGAACTAAACAAAATGAAGACAAGCAATCTACCAGATATAGAATTTAAAACACTGGGTATAAGGGTGCTCAATTATCTCAGGAAGAACTTCTATAAAGATATAGGAAACATAAAAATGAAGATTAAAACAACAAGTCAGAAATAAAAAATAAAAGAACTGAAACAAAGAATACATACAGGGAATCAATAATAGATTAGAGGAAGCAGAGGATCAAACCCGCCATTAACAGAGAAGGTAGCAGAAAACACTCAATTAGAACAGAAAAAAAAAATTCAAATAAGTGAGAATAATTTAAAGGGCCTCTGGGAAAATATCAGTGTGCCAATATTTGCAACATATATGTACCAGAAAGAAAAGAGAGAGCACAGGAAATGGAAAATATACTTAAAATAATGATAAAAAATTTTATTAACCTGAGAAAGAAAATAAAAATACTAGGCCAGGGAGTACAGATAGTCTCAAACATAATGAACCCAAACAGGCCTTCACCAAGACACATAAGAATTAAAATGTCAAAGGTTAAATACAAAGAGAATCTTAAATGCAGCAAGGGAAAAGCAGTTAGTTACCTACACAGAAACTCCCACTAGACTGTCAGCTGATTTCTCAACAGAACTCTGAAGGACAGAAGGTATTAATATGAAATATTCAAAGTGATGAAGAGCAATCAAGATTGTTTTTCATTACATTTATAATAAAGATTACTGTACCTAGCAAATCTATCATTTAGAATTGAAGGACAGATAAAAATCTTCCCAAACAAGAAAAAGCTAAAGGAGTTCATCACTAAATCAATATTTTTTCAAATGTCAGAAGGACTTCTTTAAGAAGAAGAGGGAAAGAAATGAATAATAAAATGCAATAATTACATATTAATTAACAATTACTTTAAATGTAAATGAATTAAATGTTCCAACCAAGAAACATGGGGTCGCTGAATGGATAAGAAAAGAAGACTACATGTGCTGCCTACAAGAGACACTTGAGATCAAAAGACACACTCACAGACAGAAAGTAAATGAATGAAAACATGTATGTTGTAAAAATGAAAACAAACAAAAAACAGCTGGGCTAGCAATATTTATACCAGAAAAAATAAACTTTAGAACAAATAACAGGGGATGCTAGGATGGTTCAGCAGGTTAAGTGCTCACTTTGGAGCCCCGGGGTCTGAGGATCAAGTCCCAGTTCTGGCCCCCCGCCCATGCAGACCCATATGCTGAACTGGGGTGTGGCCCCAGTTCAGTCCTTGCTGGGGCAAGCTTCCCATGTGGGAGGTCCCTGGTTCAGCCACCAACTATTGAAAATGTGCCTCTTATGCGAGAGGCCACCCAAGCTGGTTCCCACCCTGTGTGGCTTCTACCCACCTGTGTGGAATGAAACCATGTTGAAAACTGATGACGTACAGCTATGAAGACTGCTCTGGGCCCTCCCCCTTCTCTCTGTCTTTCTTTGTCTCTGTCTCTCTCTGTCAAAAACAAAATAAATCTTTAAAAAAAAGAACAAAGGCTATAGCAGATGACAAATAACAACCTATTAATCCCAACTCTGGGGATTTATCAGAAGAAACACAAAACACCACCTTAAAGGGATGGGTGCCTCCACATGTTCATTATAGCATTATCTACAATAGCCAAGATATGGAGGCAACTTCAATGTTCATCAATGAATGAATGGATAAAGAAGAGGTGGTACATCTATACAATGAAATATACTCAGCCATAAAAAGGAATAAAATCTTGCCATTTGCAACAACGTGGATGGACCCAGAGACTATTTTGTTGAGTAGGGTAAGTTAGACAGAGAAAGACAAATGCCATATGATTTCACTTATATGTGGAATCTAAAAAACAAAATAAACAAAATGGAAACAAACTCATAGATACAGAGAACATTTTGAAGATTGCCAGATGAGAGGGAGGTTAGGGGCAGTGGGTGAAAAGAAGAACGAGATTAAGAAGTACAAATTGGTGGTTACACAGTAGTCATGGGGATATAAGCTATAGCATAAAAAATATAGCCATAAATATTGTAATACTATGTTTGGTATGAGATATGTACTAGATTTATTAGGGTGACAACTTTGTATTTCTAATTACCATGTTGTAAACAAAAACTAATATAATATTATATGTCAACTGTAACTAAAAAACAAAAAAAAATTTTTTGAAAAAGTAATTCTACTTTACTGCAACCAAAATGTAAAACCACAAACCAACTGATATTAAAGTATATAGGAGGAAGAAAAACTAAAATGATAGATACCACTTAAAAATGTCAATTTAGGGGAAGCTGGAGTGGCTCAGCGGGTTATGTGCTCACTTTGCAGCCCCGGAGCCCGAGGATCAAATCCCGAACCAGGCCCAGGCAGACCCATATGCTGAACTGAGGTGTGCCCCCAGTTCAGTTCCTGCCAGGGCCTGTGCAGGAGGCTCTCGGCCCAGTTCCTGCCCCACACAGCCCCGCGCCCACCTGTGGAGTGAAACTATATGGAAAACTAATGCTGTCAACTATGGAGTCTGCTCTGGGCCCTCCCCGACTCTCTCTCTGTCAAAAACAATAAAAATAAATCTTTAAAAAATGCAAATTTAAAATATGGTATATTATTTGAATTAATAATGCAAGTCAATGGAAATGCAATTCTCACTATATAAAATTTTAATTTACATTCAAAGTCTCTCTCTGCAAAATAAAAGGGTCTAAAATCCCAGCGTATATCAAATGATTTCAATGATATTCTTTCCAAAAGACTTATGAAAAATATATTCATACACTATATTTGTACAGTATTTATATTTTCCTGGTATATATTTCAATATTAACCATAGCAATTCAAATAGAAAACAACTTCAGCAATTGCAGTATATAAAACCACAATGGAGCACAAGTAGATTTATGCATTCAGAGAGATTGCACAAAGACAAAATAAGTAAATACAATTGGCCAGAAAAGTCCCTTAGGAATAGGTTTTTCTGATAGGCAAATGACCCTCCTGAAAATGCATTTCTCATGCATGTGTTCCACTCTGGGACCTGACTAGATACCCACCACATTCAGAGCCCTATTTTTTCCTCACCATTCTCATCATTTGGTGTAAGTATAGGGATATCAGAGAGACAACGGCTATCCAGACTGTTTATGTGGGCTCATTTTGCAGCAAGAGATTTGCCCTCATTAGAGGGAAGTATAATATAACAACCATGCAAATACAAGATGCTAGGAATTGCTTTTGATTTAAGAATTCACAATAGGAAAGGTCCTACTATTTTATGATTATTTCAGCACAGCTTGGAAATAAAGATTCTTCCCAATGTACTACTAAATTTTCATTCTGAAACAATTCAGAAGAAAATTCTGGAACTAAAAAAATTTTAGGGTATGTGGTCAATTTGAAATATGGCTGAGATTCCTTAGATATGATAAAATACATAAAATTTGTTATCCATGGTGCTAAACATGGAGAGTTCAAATAGCCCAAAAAATTGAATTTGAGCAATCAATATAGAATTTTGCCATAAAAAGCAAGAGCACTATGCTTTCTTTAAGTGAAAACATAAAATATGAGATACCTGAGGTCATATGCTCAAATATAACTGTTGAGCTTCAGAGAGAGAAATAATTTGTGTAAAACTAAGTGATTCATTAGTAGTAGGGCATGCAACTTTAGTGATTTTTTTTTCTAGTGGGGATGATATTGATCCATTCAGAACAAAAAACAAACAAACAAAAAAAACCTGTAATACACTTAAATAAATCTGACATTCAAGCTAAGGCAGATAAAGGGATGCATTGGAAGTCAGTTAACTTACATTAAATATATCAGCAGTGGCTATGAAAATGAATAGAGCTAATTGAAGTAATCATAGCTCAAATCCATGATTGCAGTGAGTTTCATTATATAATGTGCACCATTAATTTTATCAGTAGTCAGTAATTTAGCGTGCAAGGAAATGATGGCTTACCATCTTCCTGACATATTGACAAGAAAATAAGTTGAAATAGAGCAAAACCAATTAGGAAGTGTAAAACAATTTCAACTAATACCAAGCGTTTAAAATACTAAGAGCTATGCATTTTTGTGACTATGTAGAGACAAGAAACAATGATATTAACAGTATATAGCTGTTAAAGTGTGTGTGGGGGGGGGGGTTGCATACATGCCCATTTAGTAATTCGTAATGTTACACAAAAGTTGTATTTTTATGTTTTCCTACCAATTTTATCACCATGAAATGTGTTGATATAAGAAATAAAGTGTAATAAGCAATATAATTTTATATTAAGTGAGATAAATTATATGTCACATAATTCACATAAAGCCGGACATATTGTGGGATTCTGTAAATGATAGGTCTTAACTATCATGCAAAGTAACTATAACTATTATCATCTTCAATTTACTGGTAAGGAAATATCAACAAAAATATTTGGTTAAGTCCTCTGATTCCAAAATGTTTTACTATTATACCTTCCCCTCCCCTTTCACATTGTATTAGTCAGGGTACTCCAAAGACACAGAACCAGTAAAAGATAGATAGTGAAACAGGATAATTAGAGGAGCCTAGGCAGTGTAGGGGGCCCCAGCAATCTTGGTAGTCATAACACCCATGCCTTAGAATGTAGCACAGAGATAGGATGACCAGGTAGCCAGGCCATGGGAGAAGATAATGGCAGGACACATTGTACATGACCCTTTCAGTAAAATCAGATTAGGATCCAAGATAAGATGTCACCTGGCTCAGTCTGAACTACATGACAAACCAGTTGCAACACCTAACAAGTTAGAAATTAACTGCAGACACAGAATAATAGCTTCAAGGCATATAGAAGGTATATAGCAGAGGTGTCAAACTGGCGGCCCATGGGCCACATGAAGCCCCCAAGGTAATTTTTTGTGGCCCACGATGCTCTGAAATAAAATGAAAATAGAAAAAATTGTTATGAAGAAAATAGTTTCAGGTAAAAAAGAATAATTTTAGTTTTATAAATACATTAAATAAAATAAATGTTTAAATCAAAGCAATTATATAGTGTTTTAATTATCCTATCCATATTCCTGAATCCTTACTTCAGAATATAAATTTAACAAAATTTGTAAATGTGATGTGGCCAGCGTGAATCTTGCCTGTTGCAACAAATGGCCCATGTTTTAATTGAGTTTGACACCCCTGGTATATAGGAAAGGCCCCCATATGTAGAACTGAGCATTCCACTTTCAAGTGTCCCCTCTCACCAGAGAGCTTTCCTTCTTTCTAATAAACTTTTAAACCTTGCTGCTTCACCTTTCCTGTGAAGTCCATGTTCTCATTCTTCAAGTTCGTGAGACCACTATTGTTGGACGCCAGCATTCATAATTGTTCCTGCATCAATAGTAGGTAGGTAGGTAGGTAGGTAAGTAGGTAAGTAGATAGATAGGCAGGCATACAAACAGATGATAGATAGATTAGGTAGGTAGGTAGATAGATAGATAGATAGATAGATAGATAGATAGATAGATAGATAGATAGATAGATAGATAGATAGATGATAGATAGATAGATAGATAGATAGATAGATAGATAGATAGATAGAT
>PVKE010030040.1:0-19868 GCA_004027555.1 Craseonycteris thonglongyai
TACAAGACACAGACACAGAGTGAAGACAGCTATTTCAAGACAGAAGATGTTGGCATCATGCAGATGCAAAGTCAAGGAAGGGTCCGCCAGTACTGAAGGCTAGGAAAAAGCAAGGGACTATTTATTCCAAGAAATTATGTGGCGAGCACGATCCTGCCAATACCTCTATTTCCAAATTCTGGCCCCTAGAACTATGGAAAAACCAATTTCTATATTTGTAAGTCACCTAATTTGTGGTAATTTGTCATGGCAACTCTAGGAAACAAATATACTTGAAGACAGACATCTTTTTAAATTTTTTTTGAATTTTCACCAAAAAAATCTGACTAGGTCAGAAGTCTAATGGTTTTTAAATGTGAGGAAAACAATACCTTTCCCTTTTTAGGCATAGCATCTATACTGTTGGTGTTTTACTACATTAAGATTGACATAGTAAAAGCTATTACACTAAATCATATGAAAATGTTGCTATTCAGCATTTCTGAATTATAAGGATGGCAATTTCATATAAAGTAAATAAAGAATAAAATGTTTTATCAGTCAGAAAATTAGACTATTAATGCATGACTATAATGTATTGAAAACATGTGTGGTAGAAATTATTAAATTAGCCTTTGATAATTCATATTTTTATATAAACAAGGTTTCTGAGATCCTTCTCTATATGATTTCCATAACATTACATTATGAAGAAATTAATTAATGAACATTCTTCCATCATCTTTTTCAATTACTTAAAGTTCTCTATGTAATGATTGTAAATGCTTGGAAAACAATAATCAAATTTAAGGACCAGACCAAAATAAGTAATTTTTTAAATCAAAGCTATATAATAAAAGAAAAGCGTTTTTTAGTGGATAATAAATAAGCCTTTAAAAAAACAGCTATTTTACCGGTAATGATATTTTGATATAATGAACATGTGAAATGTCAAGCGTATGACAGATGAGTTAATGTCTATATTATTAAAATTGTAGCTTAATACAAAAGGTAATGATCTTTAAAGTTGACACAGGTAGCTATACCATTAAGTAATGTTTTTCTAATTTTATGAGATACTATAGAACCATATGAAATAAGTAATTTCCTATTATGAGTGAAAATATACAGCAAATTACCTTAAATAGCCTTAAGATAGTACCCGATTCACTGAATTAATTTTATTTCATTTGACAAGAGTAATGATGCTTCAACCAAAAATGCACTTTAATTTTATTGAACCTGCTTCTCTTTCTTAAGTTTCTTTTTATTTTACTTGTTGCAGTAAAAATTTTACATCTTAGTTGGTGATTTCATTGAAGGCTATTCTAGTTTATCATTTCCTATTCTAAGAAATGATGCTTTTACTTATTTTTTAATTGTTAAATTTATTGCAATGACATTGGTTGATAACAATAATATAGGTTCTGAGTGTACAATTCTACATGACATTGTCTATGTATTGCATGTGCTCACCACCCAATCCGCTCTTTCCATCACCATATAGTTGATGTGGTTTAAGATTTCTAAGTACTTAAGTAGTTTAGATGATTAATAGAAATTCTGTAACAATTCTTCCTAGGCTTAAATCCTGGTTTGCCAATTTACAAGCTATAAAATATTTGACATATTATTTATTCTCTTTAAGCATATTTCTCCAGCTGGGAATTTAAAGTGATTATAGAACCATATATTCGGTATTTTTATAAACATCAACTTTTTCTTGCCACAATTTAAAACAGAAACCTGTTACCATAGCTTTATTCCCTTCTGATAAAATGCCCCGTAAAAGCTTAACAAATGCCATCTGTTTTTATTATTACAATATTTTTGACAATTTTTCAAGGTGCAATTCGGCAATTTGTTTATCATGCCAAATTCTCCCTTTGTATCAGAAAGCCTCCAATGGAAAACACAACAGTCTCCTTGTAATGGCAACACGAGGATATGTCTGGAATTTATTAGGTATTATACAAATATTTGCTGAGTGGTATTTGATATCAGAGAGATAACCACACATTACTAAATTACTGCACTTGTCATATGCTGGGCTTTCTCTGGTTAAGAAAATACATTGTTTTGGATGGAAGAGCAAAACACACAAATGCCCTGCGCCCTCCCTGTTCTTGAATAAACAATCTGTGAAAGATGACCATGGTATAAAATAATATCACTAAATAACTTAACAAGCAAAAGAAAAGATCAGGATTATCCCTTTGGAGTCTGATGAAATTGGGTCACCCTCTCTTTTCTGAAGCAGAGGAAATTTTGATTTGAAAACTGCTAAGGTGACACATACAGGGCACAGCCTCTAAAAGAAAGGAACACAGGGATTCCAGACAGGAATGACACATAAGCAATAGGACAAACGAGAGAAAGTGGGATGCATTCAGAGGTTTGCAGAAGATTTAGTATCATTCTATTTTGTAAAAGAGACAGTGATTCGAGGTACACTGAAAAGATAAAAAGTGTAGAAAAACCCTTACAACCTGTTTCAGGATTTATGGCTTTTCCCTTAAGCACAGCGGGGAATCATTGCAAGGGTTTTATGGAGCCGAGTGACATGGTCACATTTGCATTACAAAGAAAATTCTGATCTTAGAGTGAAGTGTGAATTAAAGGCAAGCAAAACTGGAGATAGTGGCGTTATTTAGAAAGCTGTTGCATTAATCTAGGGAATTAAATGAGTATATCCTGTTTCACAAAGAGTATATGGGAGTTGAATACGTGAATAAGTGGGGTGTCGTAACTTATGAATGTGGGCGATGATAGAAAGAGCTGGTGTGAGTTATGGTGCTAGAAAGATAGGAGCTCCTTGTAAAAGAAAAATGGCATTCATTTTTGGAAGCATGATTCATGGAGTTTGCAACATACACAATGGCACATGGCAAAAAGTGGCTAGATTTGTCGGTTTAAGCATTAGCACTGATGTTACAGCTGCCTGATTTCAAGTCATGAGGATATAGATGATTACTGAAGCCACCATGATCACAAATGAACCATACCTAGGAAATCTGAGATGAAAACAACCTTCGGAAAGAACCCTGAAGATCAATATTTATTATAGATTTAGGAAATGAAGCCTATAAAAGGACATTAAAAAAGATACAACAAAAAATAGACTGGTAGACAGAATTACAGAATCAGTTATGCCAGTATAAAAACAGTTTTAAAGAAGACCGAGTAAAGAGCATTTGATGCTAGAATAAATCAGGTAGGAGTAGTACTGCAAAATGCTTATCGGGTGAAGTAATCAAGAGGACATCGATGGGCTTACAGAATTTTGAGTTAAGCCCTATAAATCAAATTATCATTGTTTAAGAGGTGAGTGAGAGGTGAAGAAGACTTAGATGTCAGACACAGTAAATTTTTTCATGAGGACTGTGACAAACAGGAGCTAGTCAATGCAATCGTTGTTAACAGCATGTTTTAAGAAGACTAGCTTTAAGGTGAGAGAGCGTTGAATCCCTTTAAAGGATCACAGAAGAAATTTTCCAGCGAGGGAAAGATAAATATAGAAGACTCTCAGTTAACTGGCACCCATGGGGATTGGTAGATGCCGGATAAAAGTAAGTAGACTCTCCATTCACTGGAACTCAAGCAACCAGCATTCTCAAGCAATTGGCAAAATCTCAAGCAACCAGCAAAAACTGGTTGTTTGAGTTCTGGTGAATGGAGAGTCCCCTACACTAGACTGAAGAGTTGAGGTTCCAGAGAATGTTATTGTTTAGTGGGTGAAATAAGAGCACAGGTGGAGAAAGTTGCTTGGAATAGGTTCAAGAACCTCTACTTTACTACATTCAAAAGGAAGGAGAAAAGAATAACTACATAGAAGTAAAGATATGTTTGCAGATTTAAGGTAAATGTAAGAAAGTTCTCATATGCCATGATTTTGTTGTTCTGTGAGATTAGAGGCAACATAGTCTCATGAAATTTGTTTGTTTATGCCTAGATCTTAACCTGGTTTTTAAAATAAATTAAACACAATTTATTAACCACTGTAGCTTACAGCTCCTTTTTGTTTTTCCATTTAACTTTTATCACTACATACTTGACAGAGAAAGGAAAACAACAAAAACAAAACAAAACACATTACCACACAGGTAAGTGAGGTCGGACTAGGGCTCAGTGAGGTCGGACTATTCTCAGTGAGGTACCAGCTGCCATACTATAAGCAAGGGTTTCAAAGTCTCGCCCTTCTTTTCCTTATTTGTAAAAAAAAAAAAAAAAAAAATGGCCGGGTGTTGGCGGGGCAGGGGAGAGATGTTCTATTTGATGGCTGTCCAGAAAAAAATCCAACCATAATGTATCTATTTGTCACATACAGGTAAAATTATTTACCTATTTTAAATTATAGTTTTAATATTTGACACTA
Source organism: Craseonycteris thonglongyai (assembly GCA_004027555.1). Lineage (NCBI taxonomy): Eukaryota > Metazoa > Chordata > Mammalia > Chiroptera > Craseonycteridae > Craseonycteris > Craseonycteris thonglongyai. Next base: position 4,355 of record PVKE010030040.1, read on the forward strand.
AAATGATCATGTTAAAGAAATATATTTTCAGCAGAAAAGTTTAAAGGTAAATACAAGGACTATGACAGTTATATTCCTAAATTAGGCACAGAAAACTGGAACTAACTCCTAATATGATAGGCACCTAAACACATAAATGCATATCTGTAATTTAAAAATCATGTTTTATATGTAATTTTATGTTAAAACTAAGTGCTCAGAGAAGTGTTCGTGCTAGTCTCAATTTTGTGAATTTGTTTCATGGAGAAGGGCTCTGAGTAGTTGCTAATGCATGCCTTTGAGGAATGCTCTAAATAGGTTGCCTTGGGAAGCACTTAGTTTTATTGAATAATATGTCAGTGCCAGATATCTCTTATAAGAAACTTGATTTCTCTGGGAAATGTGTTCATTTGTGTGGCTTTTAGATAAATCAGTTTGGAGAAAAGGTCAGGAGGCATTTCAGCTTTTTCTCATTGCTTTTGTTAAACGTAATATGGGCACTCTCACAGTTTCCCTGGGAGCTCAAGATAAATCAAGACAGCTGAAAAGGCTTCCGAAAATATACCTAAAACCCTTAGGAGAAACACTGGAAAACCATAACATATTTGGGAAAATATAAAATAAACTTATAAAATGATTTAAATAATGCCAAAAGGGGAGTGACTAGAACTAAAATATAGGTTTTGAGTATAAATAAAGTGTTTAAAAAATCCAGTAAACATACTCATTAAACATCTACCTCAGCTACATCTTCCCCAACAGAGTTAGAAACAAATACGCAGCCACATCTGCCTGGTAGCAGTGAGAAAGGACAGGAGATTTGATGTACAACTCAGAGACATCAGTAATCTACCTAAACGAAACTACAGTATATACCACATAATGACAGCACATCATGCAATGTCAGATTGCATAGTGTGGTGGTCTCATCAGGTTATAATGGACCTGAAAAACTGCCGTCACCTAGTGAGGTCATCGTTGTCATGATGTAATAGTGCAAGGCATTACTCACATGCTTGTGGTGATGGTGTAAACTTCACAGAGAAAAGGGGTCTCAAGGTCTGAGCAGCTCTTACTAAATGCTATTTTTGCTAAATGCTAAAATGTAGCACAATATTTCACAGTTGAGCTTGACCAGAAACACAACTGGATAAAATTGGCTACTGCAAAGAAGAAAGCCGAATACGTAACTAACCAAACAGTACATTTAAGCAATGGCTAAGCCTCCCTACCAGGAAGTACAACTTTGGAAATGATTCCCCCACCTCCTTTACTTGTCACAAGTAAAAAGAAAAAAATGTTGCCTTCCATCAAGACCTATGTTCCTTTGGCTCAGACATTCCATATATCAAAGCCACTGTGTTTAGTGCAGAAACTTACTGTTCTGCCAGTATAAAAATGTAGCATATACTATTTCACACAGTACATAACACTTGATAATGATAATATGACTGTTACTGGTTATGTGTTTACTATCCTATACATTTCCTTTTTACTTCACAGTATACTTATATAAAAAAAATTTGCTGAAACTATGTAGAAAACCAATGACATGAAACTATGGAGACTGCTCTGGGCCCTCCCCTTTCTCTGTCTCTCTCTCTCCATCAAAAACAATAAAAATAAATCTTTAATAAAAGAGAGAACTGTAGTATAAACAACAAATTTGGGCTTAAGTGTAGGCTCCTCAGTTGTAACAAATGTACCACCCTGATGTGTGACGTTGACAATGGGGACGTATGTGGGCATGCAGTGGTATATGGGAGATCACAATTTTTCTGAACCAAAAACTACTCTAAAAAATAAAGGCAATAAAAACCCTATAAAACCCAAAATAGGTACACATGCTATTAGATATAACACAAAGACAATGAAACTCCCATTGTCAGTCTACACAAATCAAACAACATAAGATTTACTTAAATTATACTATTTTTGAGATTAGATGAACACTTTATGAGTTGATATGAGCTTGAATAAATGAACCCTCCTCCTCTTAAAATCATTGTTCTCAATGTATGCTATCTTTATGGCTTTACAGCCAGCTTCAAAAGTTGTTTTAAGAACCCATTATTCAACACTAATTCTTTGGCAGGCACAAAGGTATATTTTACAGGAACTTGCGGTAAGTCAGAGAACACCATTTTCCACATGTTATAGTAACGTGTGCAGCCTCGGAGCTAGCCGCAGGCAGCGACAGACACACCTGGTGTCAGCCACAACTAATTCTGACTATTCAGCACCACTGTCTTGTTCTCTAGCATCAAAATATTTTATTATCTGATCTCAGGGCAAAAAAAAAAAATGACAATGAGTGAACAAAAAGTTTTGAAAATGCTCTAATAGCTAGGTCACCAGTAATTAGAGGATACAGTATAATTCAAAACCTTCAGTCAAGTGACCAAAGCATTACTGAAAAGTCAATATACTGACATTAATGTTCTATTTAGTAAGAAAGGAAAAGAGGTGCTTCTATTAAAAGTATATTTTAACAATATAGAAAAAATAAAAGATCAAAAGTTAAAAAATATATGATGAAAATATTTTAGAATGTTCATTGCAAGTGGCTAAGTTACTTGGTAAAATTTTCCGGATTTCAAAAACAAAAATAAAAAAAATTGTAATTTAACAGAAATATATTGGCAATTATGCTACTATTTGGAAGTATATTTGTTCTTCACAAAAATAGTAAGATGATTACATAGATAATACAGAGTTCATGAGTAGGAAAGGGCCCATTATAATCTGCAAGAACAAAAAGAAAATATTTAAAGACAATCCAGGGCTATTTTTATTTTTTTGTAAGGTTTCTACTACAAAAGATTAGTATTTCAATACCTTGTATAGATTCACATTTTAATACAAGTTCCATATATATACTTACACATGCATATATATATATATATATATATATATATATATATATATATATATACACATATATATATATATAAAACTTGGAGAATATTGTTCAGAGGGGACAATATCAATTTAATTTCAGCTATTACAAAGCTCTCAAAAGATGGTGTACATTATATAAAAACGTGCAATAGATGTATGAAATTGATTAATGCTATCTTCCATCACTACATTTTAGAACAGAAATCAGAAAGTTTCAATATTGAGGACTATGCCTTTTTTTGAAGATGTGTTAGATGTGTGCACTGAAGGAAAAGTCATGGGGATGGTTAAGTGACAGTGTAGGACAGGGCCTGCTATGGTATGAATGAGAAAAATCCTTTACAGCTGTTGGTGACTGGTAGAGCATCTATTCTGTGTTAGTTCTCAGCTTTGGTTACAAAAGAGGCCCCTAGTGGCACAATTTGTAAGGGGAAATAAGAAATCAACTGCAGATTAATTTCATCTGAACTTTAAACAAAATGATAGAACCTTAGAGATCAGCAGTACAAAGCTGATTATGGCCAATAATAAAGCATGGAGTTGAATAAATGGATGCTTTGTCTTTACTCTTTGAAATTTGCCTCAGAACAGCAAGGTATTTTGCTGGAGGTGATAATTGCATCTAATAATTATTAGAAATTAGCTTCTCACTACTGAATACAAAAGAAAACATCAGCTTTTGAAGAATCAGAAATTCATCAATGCAAAACAAGTATCATCACTCCGTTGCATGAACTCTGAAGATCATTCTAATAAACATTCTACAAATCATAGAATTAAAGGATTCTGGATTGAGAAGAAAGCCTGCAGTAGTCAAGCCTAAGCTGGGTGGGTGTCATGTGATAATAATAAGGATGCAAGACATGGCTTAAGTTTACTTTTGTCACAGATCCACGAATTACTAGCAATTTATGGAAACGTGTGTCATAGAATGGTAATGAGAGATTACAGTGAGAATTGATGTTTCTTGCTATATGCAAATATTTCAGATGATACTAAAGCCCTATACAGTCTACATCCCCAAATCTTATTCCATTAAAATATACATTCAAACAACTTTAATTATTTGGGGTGATTTTAATTAAAACATCATTCATTAAGGATAGAAATGGATAACACTCCTTTTTATGTATATAAACAAATTGCTAAGAGTTTGAACAATGGTTTTATATTATGGCGAGATACAATGAAGACACGCTGGACCCTGAGTTGGAAGATACTACATTGAAAGACACCATTCTAGTCTTAGCATAGGCAACTACAGCAAAACGCGAGCTTCTGTGTTACTTTGAGATACGGCACATTCCTTATTTCAATATTCCATAGCATTTTCATTTGTTTCAATATTAAGCAGAGTGAAACATTGTAGTGGTAAATATTCAGATATAATCTACACATGACTGACATCCAGACCCTAGGATTTCTGTCCAACTAATTTTGCAGGCTTTCCTTGGTTATTTCATTAACCACAAAATAGCATTTCCTATAGTAGTATTTTGGTTTTATGTCCCACTGTTTTGGTTATCTATTGGTACATAACAAACCATCACAGAAGTTTGAAACAACAAATCTTTCATTCTCTCTCATGACTTTATGTATTGACTGGACTTAGCTAAGCAAGTCTGCTACCTCACTTGGGGTTTCCTACATGGTTGCAGTCACATGAATTCTGGGGGACTAGAGTCACGTGGAGGCTGGAGTAGTATGCTCCAATGTTTGTGCCTCTATGTTTCTTCTCTCTCCATATGACTTTTACACATGGTCCCTGTTCTTTCCAGTAGTATAGCTAGATTTCTTAGATGGCCAATCAGGTGTTCCCTAAGTAAGAATCTCAGTAAGCAGAAGTTGACAATTCTAATAAAAGCTTGCCTGAAATTGAATCATCATCCCTTCTGACATTCAATGATTACAGGGTCAGCCTAGGTTCAGTATGGAAGGGGATATGAATAATGGAAGATGTGGTAGGGTCATATTTGAAGGCTAAATGCCACACCCACATTAGCGTTAAAATGAATACTCTACTTTTTAGTTTTTAAAAACTTCTACAACAATTTTTAAATAATTTTTATAAATAATGAAAAATATAGCACACTGCATAATAGAGATGGAAATAACTGAAAGGAAAAGCTTAATAATTGACTTCTGACTTTTCTCTCATCTTGGAAACACCTGATGAATTAATTTTCATAAAATGTCCTTGAAATGCTCCCTTGAATAATTTATAGGAGCATACCATATCCAACACTCTTGAGATTTCAGTATAAATAACTATGTACTGAAACAAGCATCTATACCTTAATGTCAAATATATTTATTTAAAATTAAGTAACTAGTATGGATAAGATTCCATTGCACCCAAGGCTGGTAGCTCATTACGCACCACCAAAGGGACTTCATAAATAGTAAGCCATAAAAGCCGACCATACCCCTGAACTGATGTCATCTCTGACAACCTAGTCTCATTTCTCATTCCCACACATGTTACAAGTAAACAGTGACTGGGACATTGGGAAATTGCCTAGAAGTTATGTGATTTTTACTACGCTATTATGTCTTACTGGGCTTTGTTATCGCATATGCATTGGTTCTAGATGAAGCTGTAATAATTGGTAGCTTTGTTGTCCATGTGGATCCAAGACCACAAACACTAATTGAACAGAGTGTGTGCTTGCAAAATTCCAACCATTTCCACCCTTCTTCTCACTGTCTTTTCTTACTCTTAGATCCAAGGCAGGTGACTAACTCATTATGGGGTATATTTCCCTTGTGATAAATATACAGCAATCCCTCGTTTTTCGCGGTCAATGGGGACCAGAACCTTCCGCGAAAGCTGAAAAACCGCGAAGTAGGATTTGCCCCTAGGAATTTTCGTGTATGCGGGTACAAGGATGTTTTAAATATGTAAACAGTATTCATACTTTACTCATTTAAGACAAAAATGACAACAGTATACGTATTTACTTAAACGTGTCAGTGCTAATTAATAAGGTGAATTACAAAACCTTATACAGTCATAAACATGAATCAACATTGCTTTCTGAGAGAGGCGAAGAGTCTTGTGTGGGGGGCGGAGGAGAGGCTCTCACTTGACTCGTAGAAGCGTTAGGCTCCCTCGGAGACTCTTCTGCTGGAGGCGCTGACGGGAGAGCCGGGGGCTTTACCTTGGAGAGAAACAGGGTGATGGGTAGTTGTTGTCTTTGTTTTTTCTTTTCCTTCAAAATTCCCCTGTACAAGGACATAACCCCGTCAACGGGGTTCTGGGCGCCCCGGAGGAAGCTTACGCAGGGGCACAGCGCTTAGGCGGCATTATAAGGGCTTAATTAATAAAAAAAGTTATCGCTTAAACAAAACAAGTTATCGCCAACACAACACTAAAACCCCATCAACGCTCCTTTCCGCAATGTGGCTGCCGACATGGTTGTATTTTTTCATTTTTATTTTTTGATGAGTATTTTGTAAAAACCCGCGAAGCACTGAAGCCGCAAAACATGAAGCGTGAAGTAGCAAGGGAACACTGTAATTGATAGACTCAGTGTTGCTAAATCCTCCTCAATAACGGCACGGCTGCTCTGCTTTGAGACAGTGTGTGTATTGGAAGTGACAGGACTGAACTTCTACATGATTCACTGCTCCTGTCACTTAGAGTCGGGTCTGCATCCCATCAGAAGCAGGACAACTAATCTGTAGCTTATTTAGTGTCTGTTCTGGAAATAATCAGCATTGTGAGGCATCTAGTTACTACCATCTCAACTATGGTAGTAAAGTTAGAAAGGAAAGTGACTGCCCTGCACAGACAAACCTACTGGGCCAACAGCTAGACCATCTCTCCCAGCTTCCGTGCTTCCAATGTATGTTGATCTCAGTGACAAAATAGGTTAAGAATGGAAATGACGTGTCACTTCTAGAGTGAAATAGTAAAAAATGGACATACCTTTTCCATTGTCTCATTCCTTATTCCCTAGGCTGTCTAATCCTAGGTTAATCTGGAATTTGCTGATTAAAGATTGAGAGAACTTGGGGCACAGAATCAACATTTGCCAAAGACCCCTTCACACCTTCAACACATACACTATTCTATTCTAGGCAGTCAGGAAAATACAGTGTTATGTACCTTACCTGACATATAAATTGGTGCAAGTAGAGTTCTGGCATAACAAAAAAATTAAGTATTTGGCTCTGGATTTGGAGTCAGGCAGTGAGCAGTAAGATATAAATTAGAAGCTAGGAAGTTGATGGTATGTGTCCTTGAGATGCAAATATTTGGGGAAAATGTTGCTTTTGACAATTTAGGAGGCGAATCTCAAGAATATAGATGTAGCATCTTCTGGCAAAGTAGTTTCAGCATTACTGTTTTTGGTTTGTTTGTTTTTAAAAATTTTTTTATTGTTTTTGACAGAGAGAGAGGGAGAGAGATACAGAGACAAAGAGAGAACTGAACTGGGGGAACTCCCCAGTTCAGCACATGGGTCTGCATGGGCCGGGTTTGGGCCGGGTTTGGGCCGGGATTCGATCCTCGGTCCCCGGCGCCGCAAAGTGAGTGCTTAACCCACTGAGCCATCCAGGCTTCCCCCAGCATTACTGTTTGGTGGGACATCAGATCCTCTCTGGGAGTGACTGCAACAGGAGTCCAAGATTTCTAATTATGACTTGACAAACTAGTGATGTTCGTCCCTGATTTGTCACTTCAGCATTCAACACCAATTGCCTCTTCAAGTACTCATCTCTAGCTCGTTTCCATGGAGCAAGTTTAAGTTCTCCAATGATCTTGCTCTTTGGAAAGTCTAATTCCTCTTTGCAGGCTCGTCTGTGGGGCATTAATTTTGGACATGTTAATTTTTACTTTCAGCAGGGCTCAACCTGCAGTGAACAGGAAGGAAGTGAATTGCGAATATTGTGCAACCCCCAAGAAAAACACTCTCTTAAATGCCACCAAAAATATGTCCATGGAAGATAATAAAACAATCCCTTGAGTGCATAGTCAGAAACCATGGGATAATGGCAAAAAACAACAACAAAACAAAGCAAACAAAGAAACAAACAGAAAAACTACCATCTAAGAAGAAATGTACACTCTACTGCAAGTCTGAGAAACAGCTACCAACTGTACCACAAAGTTCTAATGTAACCAGAAATGGAACATTCCATGAAGGAGTAATGACTGGGCTGGTTACCTTTTCCAAGTAAGAGATTTCATGAGGGCTATCCTGTCCCTAGTTCAACACCAAATGCTGGGTTTGGAACATGCAGAAGAACTATCATCTTTATTTCAGTTTCCCAGAAAAGAACCTCAGTATCTGTACCCAATGGAGAGGATGACACATCACTTGAAGGACTGTGACCTTGACCTTGATGAAATGACTGCACCGTGCTCTGGGTTCTCTCACTTTATAGGTGGGTGATAGTATTTCACTTTTAGGGGTCCACAAAAATGTTTTGTTTTCTTCTAAAATCCTAAGAGAAAGTAAGTTCTTAGGTCAAAGAAAACATTCAATTGATAAAAGTAATATATTTACCTTCACACCAAAGCAGATGTAAAATATCAAGCTAATAATTTTGGGAAAGAAAGTGAAGTTTTACCATGAAGGTAAAACTTTCTAAAACTCTCAGAAGGCATGATGTTGCCTAGGTGGGAATGAAAATGCAAGGAATAATTGATGACAACATGACAGAGGTTGGTAGAGACAATGGAATGGTTCAGTAAATACTTTATTATTATTAATTATTTTTAGTATTATTATTAATTTTCTTCATGGGCAAGAGTTAAACTATATTGGTCAGCCTTTCTGGTTACTATGTGACTAGCATTCTTAACAGTGAGTGAGAGGAATTAAATCTTCGGCTTCAGGCATAGATAGTTAAGGTCACATATATTTTCTTCTTCCTTCCATTCCTTCTCCTTCACCAGCTAAAGAATGTAAATTCTCTGAGTCCCTGAAAGAATGCATCAAAGATCTCTGACAAGCTCCTCTGGGCTTTGATGTGAACAAGAAACAATTTTTGTTAAGTCCCTAAAATATGGGGGTTATGTGTTATAGTAGCTTATAAAAGTTTGTGGGCCCCTAATAATACCAGGGTAATTTAAATACATCAGAATATCCTTTGAGCTAATCTCAACAGACAGTATTACTGTTTATAACACAATTTATGACAAAAAGTATAACTCATTTTTAGAATCATAAGTATACCACAATAAGTAAATATTTATATATTTCAAAAGTAGAAGAGCCATACTTTTTTTTCTGCCAAACACAGGGTGGTACCGTTTGTTTTCTTTCTTGTTTTTTTTTTTTCAATTCAACCCCTAGATCATTTTAAAGATATATTTTATTGTTTTTGACAGAGACAGAGAGAACAGGGAGGGCCCAGAGCCGTCTCCAGAGTTGTCCGTCATCAGTTTCCACATGGGTTCATTCCACACAGGTGGGCGGGGGCCGTGCAGGGTGGGAACTGGGCTGGGGTCTTCTGCATGGGAAGCTCACCCCAGTTCATGATGTGGGTCCACATGGGCCGGGGCCAGGATTAGATCCTCAATCCCTAAGGCTTCAAAGCAAGTGCTCACCCCTCTGAGCCATCCTGGCTTCCTCTATATTAGGTCATTTTAAACACACATATAAACTTTAAAGAAATTCCCTATGTTATTATTTCACAAAATAAGAAAAGCCATGTTTTTCTGCCACAGGATAATCTGATATAAATTTTTATTTCAGCTTCAACCACCCATATTAGATCATACCCCACCCCCACCTCCCCACACACACCTTAAATTCCCTACCTTGTAAGCTTTAGAATCTCATTGAACTCTTTCATACAAAGAAAATAACATCATTCATAATGATTGTCATATTGTAATAGGTTTTGACTTAGATATGTACTATAGGTAAAAATATTGTGTAAATTGTAAAGCACTGAATTAATGTAATTGATGAGTATTACACTGAAGAATAAAGATAAGAAACTTGCTGCCTAGTAAAAGACAGACCAATCTCTAAGTCAATTTATAACATTTTGAAGTCTTTGAAGGGATAGAAAAAATGAAGTGGAGAGGAACAAAGACGTACCTACAATTATCTGACATCATTTTGCTTTGTTTGTAGATTTGTGTTACACGTATCAAGCTTGGAAACCAAATCAAAAATCATTCTGCTACACTGCAAAGCAAGGCCAATTATTAAAAGCTCTGCAGAAGAGCATTGCCTATCAGAGAAAACGTGGCCAGGAAAGACCACACGCTTCATAATTTACTAGATGGGTGGGAATGGGAACATATTTTCTGTTTTCTGTACATTTGAGACACTCAACAGAGTCACATATGAAGGTATAGGAACAACCAAATAACACTGCCTTATATCCTACTTACTCTCCATTTTACAGAATATCTAATTGAAATTCAGAAGAAATTCTTGCTTTTTTGCTTAAAATTTTCTTGGTTCATTCAAGGATAGCAACGTGCCAATGTTGCTCAACTACAATGATGTGTAACCTATGAACTTCCCACAGCGATGTCATACTCAGAATTAAGCCACTGAGAGTGAGTGGGACGGTATATTTTGTACAGGCTGTCTGCTAAAAACTCATCCCCTGAAGCATAATGCCTTGACATAAACATTAAGGGTTTATTTACACCTGTGAAAGTGACACGTTACTTTTCTATTTGAAAAGTTTCAGATTCCATATCATTTTGAGTTTGTCGGGAATAAAAGATTTTCCGCAAACTTGTTCAAATGTGTCTGTTACTAGTTCTTTTTTAGTTCAAATTTCATATCTAAGTCAGACAGATGATCAAGCAAGTTAGGAGTTTTTCTCGTTTACAAAATCTCAAAAAACATATGTTTTAAATTTTTCCAACTCCACCAACAGCAAAGTTTCCTCCCTGAGTATGTATTCAGGAACATTATTCAGAAGTTTGGGGAAGCTGAGATGGCTCAGCGAGTTAAGCACTCACTTTGCAGCCCCGAGGACCAAGGATCAAATCCGGGCCCCAGCCCATGTGGACTCATATGCTGAACTGAGGTGCGCTTCCCATGCGGGAGGCCCCCAGCCCACCTGTGTGAAACAAAACCGTATTGAAAAACTGATGACATGCAACGCTGGAGACCGCTCTGGGTCCTCCCCCTTCTCTCTGTCTCTGTCTCTGTCTCTGTCAAAAACAATAAATATGTTTTTTTAAGTTTCCTTTAAAATCATTTTAGATAATTTGCAATACTGCCTGTGTATATAGCAAAAAAATACTTAAAATATCTGATTTCTGGATACATACTAAGCAGTGAACATAAAAACATGTGGATGTCTCACCGTTATGCCATACAGCTGAAATCAATATAAAATTCTATGGAATGTCAAAATAAACAAATAAAATGTAAAAAGCACTTGGAATTTCATTCACAAAACAAGGGAGAATGTATGCTTTTAAAAGCCTATTAATTTGATTTTTACTCGTCTCCAAGTTCAAACCTCAGATCCACTGGGAGTTCTTTTGCAAATTTTAGGGTATTGGCATTATTCTCAAACTATAAAGTTCATCTTTTGAGAAGCCTTGCTTTCACAAAATAAAATTTGAAGATACAGAAATGTATGTATTTCATAAATGGATGTTTCTGCTAGCTCTCTCACTTTTAATCTTTCTCAGTAGAGGGACAAGGTTCTGGCTGAGAACTTTCATTTCAACACCAACATTTTGCACTCTTACATTTTCATCTATTCCAAATTTGAACCAAAAGATCATGCGTACCTTAGCATAACATCTCCCCCCTCAACCTCAGTCACGTGCCACTGCCTTCTTACTACAAGAGCTAAATGTGGGCAGACAGCACCCAGTCGTGTGTGAAGAGGTTCAGAAGACCGAAGTGATGGTTAATACTCACGAGTGGGATTCAATTAGAACCCTGTGAAACTGAATAATGCCATACCACCTTTCAGGATCTTATCCCCCACACCTAAAAGGCTGTCTTTCAATATTTTCAAATATTGATTCTTCTTAAATTCACTGCCCCCTACTCCCAATAAGTCATCGCAGTTTTGACCTCCCGGTTTTAGAATAGAATTCTGTCATAACCTCTTACTTTCTTTATAATGTGTGCATACAGGATTCGAAAAATTCCTGTTAAAATTCTACATAAATGCTCCACAGAATTTCAGTTCGGTTTATACTTTTCTTGGTTTATTAGAAAGAGAGAGACTCCATCTAACTTCAATATTGCTTTAAAAAGTGAAACAGTAAATAATACATACTTTCTTAACCATCAGCTTTCAAAGTGGCCAAAGCTATCAGTTGTTCAAAAAAGCTTTACAAAGCACTTTCTATTTTACCACTTTTTCTGGTAATGTATTTTCTATTATACCAGTTGAGAAACTCCCGCAATACAATATAACCTTTCAGTTAATGAATTGACATTAACTGAATGCCTTCTCTGGCCCATTGTGAAGTTAACAATGCTTAATGTTAATCTACTTGTACCTGCTCCTCACTTCTAAAAAGATTGTGTTGGCTTGCTTTATTCCTTTAATTTCTACAATATATCTTTGAAAAATGTGGTACCAATTATAGCCCAAATAAGATGTGAAATCTTAATTGGATATACTATATTGTTTTATAAACCATAGTATGATTTAACACTTGAGATGAAGAGTTTTTTTCTTCAACTTTCATAATCTCTTCCATTTCATGAATGTTAGTGGAATAAAAAAGGCAAAATATATTTTATTCATTTTTCTCTGTTTAAAATCTAGCTCCAACTGACAACATAACTACTAAGAATACAGATAAATTAGAGCTATGCAAGTGGTTTATTGTCTCTAAGCTCACCTCTAAGTGAACCTGCCCAGCCTCCATCATTTTACACCTAATGGCCAATTTTTGTTTGACATGAACTTGGCATGGCAGCTAAGTCAACTAGGACTGGGAATAGTTCTCAAGGGCAGCCCAACCAAAAATCAATTGGTGCTGGTAAATAAAGAGCTGAAGTGGAAGGGTCATGTTTCTTAATGAGACAAGAAGGAGTTCTTGCAATTTCTTATCATTAAAATGCCTCAAGTAGAATATGGAATACTGTCACTACCATTTATTCAAAGTAATGCATACTTTAAAACAATTTGCCTCATGAAAAAAATGAAAAAGAGAAAATGGTGACATATATGATCCATTAGGTAGAGCTCAAATATCTTTTGATTCTTTTAAATTTGATACTAAGTGGTTATATATTATATTATACAAATATAAAATACTCAAAACTATGACACATAAATTGGTACAAGTTATATATCACCAGTACTTTGAAACGGATATATGCACACAAGATGCATATACTGTAACAATATAGACTTACATTTTCAGGATGCTTCTAACTAGAACACAAATTTAACTTATTCCAGGAAGGTATTATCAGTTCATTTAGAATACTCCTCCTTATTTTATTAAGGACACTAGTTCCTCAAGTTTTCGTTTTGCTTTTTCTCATTTCCTTTTCCTTAGTCAAAGTAAGAAGATTGTGAGATACATAGATAGTATGTAGTTTTATAGTCTTTATCTTTCCATACCTTAAGTCATGTATAGTATGTCATGACTCTGATAGCCAGCTGGGGAATTTGAAAGCTACAAAACAGTCCATTGTGGATTTCTGAAGTATGTCTGTAAGCCAGCATTCTAACAGATATGAGAATTTGTGGACTGAAATAAATACGCTTTTGGGATATGATTGAAGTGATGGGTTTACTGTGCCGAAGTAAGATAGCCATTATTGGTAGAATGAAACAAAATATTCATATTATTTATTCTGCAACATACTTTTTTTTTTTTCTTTTCAAAATTTATTGTGCGTGTATAAAGGCCATCTTTGTTGTTTTGTGTGCATATTGACAAACCGTAATTTATATAAGCAATCTTCTATTGCTGGACTTCTAGGTGGGATTCATTTAAATTCAAGTGTGACAATAAATTACCATGTATTTATGTCTATGCTTATATCTATGACCATCCACATCTGTATTTATGTGTATATTAGACTGGGAGAGCATACATGACCTATATTCCATTTGTTCAAATGTTTTTTCTGCCCTTTATTTTCTGTACTGAAATTCTGGGTTTCATAAGTCTGCTTCTTTCTCTAAGTAATCCTCTCCTAGTACTTAGTCTTTAAATTGCAGGCCCTTCTACTATGTAGTGAAAGAATATGAGCAAGACAAAAACTTAAAAAATTTTCTATCATGATGCTGCTGAAAAGCAGATACTATTCTTCAGAATAAAATTGTTTTCAGGGAAAAAAAAAGAAACTTATGAAAAGAGAGTATTATAAGAAATCCTGCCTGAATAAATTATTGTCCTGATAAAATTATTATCCTGGAAAAAATAACCTTTATGCTCCAAAGTGAATAAGCCCCACTAATTTGTTACCATGGTAATAATATTTAAAATGGTGTCTGTGTTTAGTGACAGCATCATTAATTGAAAGTTTTCTTTATTAAGCCAATCGTTATTTCCCTCTTTTTCACATGTGTGGCAGATGCAAAGAAGGGGCTCATAGAAATTAGTAACAGACACCATAAGACACACAGTTTAGTAAGAAAAATAAATATACTTAAATCAGATAAATTGGAAAAATTTCCACAAATGGCTTAAACCACTGGTACTCCTAACTAATACCATATAACAGGGCACCATTCTCCACACCCCTGACAATGTTAGATAATGTCAATAATTTCACTATTTGAAAGATGAAAACTAATAAATCATTGTCATAGCTTTATTTTTTTTTTAAAGATTTATTTTTATTGTGATTTTTTTTTTTTTTTTGACAGAGAAAGAAACAGACAGACAGAGACAGAGAGAAGGGGGAGGGCCCAGAGCAGTCTCCATAGTTGACATTAGTTTTCCATATAGTTTCACTCCACAGTGGGGCACAGGGCTGCACAGGGCAGGAACTAGGCCAGGAGCCTCCCACATAGGCCCCAGCAAGAACTGAACTGGGGGCACACCCAGTTCAGCATATGGGTCTGCATGGGCGGGGACTCCAGGGCTGCAAAGTAAGCACTTAACCTGCTGAGCCAACTCAGCTACCCCCATTGTCATAGATTTGACTTGCTTTTTAGTTAACTATTAGATGTTTCTTTCTTTCTCTATAGTAGGTGCCTGTTGATATCTTTTTATATTATTGTTTTGGCTATGTTAAATTTTCAGCACATTATTGTTTTTAAATGTATATTGCAATGCATAATGTAATATGATGATATATGTTACAAATGTAATTATATATATTATTAAAATGATTATTAACAATTTTCAAATATTTAAATGTGTAAAATAAATCACTTTTTTCTCTTACCATTTGACCCCGTTCTCTTACCGGTACATTTCTATTGATTTTCTTTTAACACTCTTAATATTTTATAAAATTTGTCCCCATAAATATAATTATTAAAATCTAAATAAAGGTATTAGTTCTAACTAAACTTATGGATCTGGGATTCAGGGAGGACTTTATGAATCTGACCTCAATGGCAAGGGAAGTAAAAGCACAAATAAACAAATGGGACCTTATTAAGCTAAAAAGCTTCTGCACTGCAAAGGAAACCATCAACAAAGCAAAGAGGCAACCAACCAACTGGGAGAAAATATTTGCAAACAATGCCTCTGATAAGGGGC
>PVKE010030041.1:0-19866 GCA_004027555.1 Craseonycteris thonglongyai
CTCCACAGGTGGGCACAGGGCTGTGCAGGGCAGGAACTGGGCCGGGAGCCTCCCACATAGGTCCCGGCAAGAATTGAACTGGGGGCACACCCCAGCTCAGCATATGAGTCCGCATGGGCCAGGACTGGGATTCGATCCTTGGTCCCCGGGGCTTCAAAGCGAGCGCTTAACCCTCTGAGCCATCCCAGCTTTCCCAAAACTGTAATTTTTATTGGAATACATTGAATATGTATTAACTTTGGGACTTTGGGAAATTTTATACCTTTAAATATTGTTATCCCACCCAAGCATGGGATGGCTCTCTAATTATTCAGATGCTATTTTTTTTATGTCCTTTCATAGTTCTAGAAAGTTCTCTGATAGGGTTCTTATTTCCTCTAGTTAAATATAATTCCCAATACAGTGTAATGTTAGTGGAATTAATGTTAATGGAATTTTGTGTTTATCCTCCCATACTACACTTTTTCTTAAATAATTACATAAGAAACTCCAGAAAAAAAATTTTTATTGAGGGAGAAAGATACTTAACCCATTGCTTTACAGTTTGACAAATTGTCAACTAAAAATTCAGAGATCATAGGTCTGTTTGACATCATGGAATAAATATTGAACTTTGAGAAGAAGGTAAATATTTCAGAATGTATACTTTAAGAGAAATATAGCCCCAAATTAATACCTTATCATTTTGATAATTATGATATATTTTTTTAAGATTTATTATTTTTTTGACAGAGAGAGATACAGAGACAGAGAGAAGGGGGAGGGCCCAGAACAGTCTCCATAGTTGCACATCATTGGTTTTTCCACATAGTTTCATTCCACAAGTGGGCAGGGCTGCACAGGGCAGGAACTGGGCCGGGGTTTCACCCCGGTGAGAACTGAAGTGGGGGCACTCCCCAGTTCAGCACATGGGTCCGCACGGGCCGGGACCGGGATTTGATCCTCGGTCCCTGGGGCTGCAAGGTGAGCGCTTAACCCACTGAGCCATCCCGGCTTCCCCCAATTATGATATTATAATAACCATTTATATAATAAGTATAATGTCAGGTACTGTTCTAATCATATACACTATTATAAATATAAGCTTATTTAATACTCATAGTGACCCCATGAAGTAGCTAAATTTCCTTTCAATAGATTAGATGATTGAAAGCACAGAGAATTTAAATAATTTGCTCAAGAAAACACAGCTTGTAAGTGATAGAGTCAGGTTTAAACCCTGTTAAGTCTTGCTTCAGAGTTCATGGTCTTAATCACTAAGCTATGCTCCCCATCCCTTTGTTTTTTAAAATATTCCATGTTTGATATTTGGACAGGATAAAGGACTGGAAAGCTTCAGCTTTAAAAATGAATCTGGCAGCCTGAAGTCTCTCTTAACTGTTGTCTCTTACAACTTGCCATCTAGTTCTAGATGCTATGCTTAGTTATGAAATGTGCCTTCAAAGAACAACAGAGCCGGAGCTGTTGCAAATGATACAGAAACAAATGTTTCAGTGGCAGGCAAGATAATTGCTCCTGTATTAAAGATGCAGGTTCAAAGATATGTGTGCAGTTTGCAGACGTGCCTCTGTGTTACAGCATTCCTGAGACCTGTCTTGGCCACTGAGCATCGTTCCGTTACAGGGAGCGCGCTCTGGAAAGCCACAGGGGACTCGTAGGCTACAAGGGTGTTAGTTCCTACAGCTCTGTCCTCGTGCCAATATTACTACTGGACAAGTTTCTGCTTTTCCTGTTGCGTGAATGATTAAGACAAAGGTGAACGAGGAAAAGAGTATATGGTAAGAATATGACTGGTGCTCTCAAGCATAAACAATCAAAAGCCACAGGGGGAAAAATAGTGACGTTCCATTTCCAGACAGCTGACATTGCTGTTCGTGTTCAAGTCAGTAAAGCAGGAAACATTTGTAGCTGTCTCACTTTCACAGGCCCACTTGGCCTTTGCAGTTTAATGTACAAATTCTTATTTCTGTTTTCTCATTTGAACAGAGCATCATGGTCCACCATCAGGAACAAACTCGGCCAGGCAGAGCCCTGCCCTGCAGCACAGGCCCATGGGACAGCCGCAGGCCAACCACGTACCGGGGGACAGGTGGGGCTTTTCATCTCAGGTTTTGTTTTTTTTCTCCCCACTGCTCATCACCCACCACCACCCCCATCCGCACAGGAAGCCAGCTGGTAAGGTCAGAATGAGAACTCTTGCGTTTGCCACCCTCAGATGCCTTTCCTGTTCCCTCCACTCCCTCAGTAAACTTCACCCCTCTCCCCAGCCCTGGCCCAGGGCACAGTGTAACTGTCCGAACGTGCCTGACACATGGGGACTGGAAAGGGGCCACAGGAGCACTGGCTGGGCTACGCTTGTCCCTCATTTTGGGAGGGAAGGACGCCCCAGGCCCACATGGATTGCTGTGTCCTCAGCTGCGCAGAGCAAAGCAGTATTAGGGCCTGTTCTCCCCTCTTTTGTTGAACATATTCGCTATAAAACAGAAACTAAGATTTCCAGAAATTCACAGGCGTTGGTGCTGCAGAAGAGCCATTTGTCACTGTGACAGGGTCAGCTGGCCTACCCTCTGTCCAGTTCAGTTTCTTGAGCGCAGTCTTCCTTGACGTAAACTGCACTGAGATGCCCTCAGAGCAAAAGCAGAGCAGCATGGGGCAGCGCACAGGCTAAGCGATGCTGGAGTTAGTGACCAGGTTTCTGTCTCTGGGTGTCCTCTGTCAGGGGGAGAGTGGCATGGTTCAGCTTTTAAAAGAAAAACCATCAACCCGCCTTTTCTTTTAGCCTGTTTTTAATTTTCTCAGTTTGGAGAGTGACTCGATTTCTGTCTTGTAGAAGTGCCCTGGAAGGTGAGGTTGGGAAAGATATCGCCACTACTTACAGACATTCATGGTCTGACCACAAGCATCTTGCCCAGCCGGACACAGCGATGATTTCTGTGGTGGGCAGTCGGCACAGTCAGGTAAACAGACATCCCCCAGATGTGGATTGTTCATTTCATTTGCTGAACCACCGACGCTGGTGAATTTTTGTTGCCTGTCAATTCAGATAAATTTATTCCCCAATAATTCTCGAAGACCTTCTGTGTGTTTGGTGTTCTGTTACATTCCATGAGTGAACACAGAGTGAAAGAAATGTTTGCACTACAGTTGTAGAAATCTGAACCCTTGGTTAAGTACTTAGAGATAGCAGTGTTTGAGTTCATCAGAGTAGGTTTTGGGTTTGTTTTGTTTCTTTCTGAGGAAAATTAGTCAAAATCTATTTAAAGGAAGCACTTTCTAAAACTGTTCTGATCTGTTGCATGGTGACCAAACCAGTAGAGAAGACATGTAATCTTCTGATTGATTTAGGCTACATTTATAAAAACTAAGTAGCCCTTCAGCCAAAACTTCCATTCCTTCCTTATGACACAGACATGCATATTGACAATGCAAGTCATTTCTCCTAGCTATCAAAGTCGCCTCTTCAAACCACAGCCACAGCAGTCCCCGGAAACCCATTCTGCTCACACTTCTCTCTCTCCAGAGCCCTGGCTGTTACCCAGTGGAGCTGGAGAGAGGCCCGCGGGGCTTTGGCTTCAGCCTCCGGGGCGGAAAGGAGTACAACATGGGGCTCTTCATCCTGCGTCTTGCCGAGGATGGGCCCGCCATCAAAGACGGCAGAATTCACGTGAGTTGGCTTCTGTCTGCTCCCTTTGGTTCTGCCTCCAGACTGGACACTTCTGAAAACAGCTGATGACAGGGAATGCAGAAAGCTCTTGACTTAGGCAGCACTTCAGCTGAAAGACAGACGCTTGCGTTCCACGCCCCCAACGGTGCCCTCCTCTCCGGCTGGCCATGCTGGGTTGCCGTACACCTGTACTGGGGTCCCATGCCTGTCACTCCAGCATCTCAGCACCTGACATAGTGCCTTGAATATTCATAGTAGGTGCTCCATACATATTTGCTGGAAGAATAGGATGGATGGATAATATTTCTAGCTAGTGAAAGAATTATGTTTTTAACATTTAAGATTAGTTCTCAGAACTTATTACTAGATAGACAAGACTTGGGTTACATGAAGCACTTAGTAAGCAATGTAATAGTGTAATTCAGTAAAACAAGAAAATGTTAACTTGTAGGTGAGTGTTGAAAGTCATTGAAATAATTTAAATGTAGTGAGTCTTAAGGTGGTTGTTAAACCTGGTTAAAATTTAGACATGAGAAAAAAAGGTTGTGGGCTAAGGAAATAAGAAATCAGCTGAATGGAAAAAGTTCTTACTAGGGAATAGTTTTAAGACTTAAATATCTAATACAGAAAAAAGTAAGATTTAGAAAATTTAAGAATCTGCTATCTTCTGGGCAACGTTTTCACATATATTAGCTGTAGTCTCACAAAAACTGTAAGAGATAGGTGCCATTGCCCCTACTTTACAGATTTAAAACTGAGGCCCAGGTCTGCATCCCCTAAGTCCCGCTGTGTTCTTCCTGTATCAGGCCGGGGCTGGTGGCTGATTGCCTTTGGTTCCTTTGGGGGAGACAGAATGGTTCTTAACAGGGTGAGATAATGTAAGCAATGTGTGAAAAGTATCATTTTGTAATTTTAACAGTTATAGTGGATGTTTTAAAAACTGCAAGACTGTCTTCAAAATAGTGACTTTTTTTTTTAAAGGGACATAATTTTTCCTATTCCTTCTTCCCTCTTTTTGGTTATCCTAGTCTTGTTTTTTCCATTTCTCTCTTCTCTGTCCCCCTCAATTTTATTTTTCAGTAATACAAACCAGAATTTGAATTTGTTCACCAAAAGGTATATTCCCTATTTTATTCTTAATCACATTTAAAATCTTTAAAGTAGCAAAGTTGTAAAAGAATGTCTACATTTCCCTCTCAAAGGTGCCGAGTTCTTGTCAGTTTTGTATAGGCCAGTATAGAACACTGTTCCCTCTCTGAGGGATTGTCTATCATAAATCTTAAAGTCATGGCTCTCTTCCCCCCCCCACCCCACCCCCACCATTTAGTTCTAAAGTTAAACAAAAATGACATCTGGTGGTAAATCTGTTCAATTACAAGTTTTATTACAATTTATTTGTTGTGCTAAAACAATACCAAATATGCAGGTTTGGATAGTAAATTTAAGCCAAAGAATGTGATTGAAATTAATTATAATAAGGCATACCCAAAGCATGCTCCAAATACTAATTTTCATTCCTGTAATTACTAGCAGGATTATGTATCTAGTGTTATCATATGTATTTATTTCCTCATGAAAATGGTTTTTCTTCAGTCACTTAAATCTTCTCATCTATGTCCTAGATAAAAGGTTTTTTTAATCATTATTATTACTTTTCTCCATTCATTGTTTATCATTTTTATTTTTAAAGATTTCTTTTCTGTTTTATGTTAAATCCATTCATCCATCTTGTTTGATATCTTTCATTTCTTCATGAGTAAGACTCATCATTTTTTCATAAATATGCAACAAAACACTTGTTCTATTTTGGCTTGAACTTTTTTGCATTGCAGTCAGTAAATTCATACTGTGCACTTTAAACTGGGGGGTGGGGGGGAATAGGTAACTTGAAAACTAACACTTATTCATTCTTGGTATGTAATCATGTTATACCTCAACCACTCCATTAAACAGAGAGGGAAATGGGGCCACTCTGCTAGAAAGGGTGGAGCCAGGTGTGAACCTCTTAAATACTTAGCCAGTCCTCTTTCGTTATTTCTTGATTGTTTTAGTAAGCTTTATAAAATATTTGAATTACTTTTGGAGTTTCAGTGATATTCCATTATTCAGGTTTTGTCTTAAAGCCAATTCCATTCGGTTTGCTTGTCACTTTGGAATATATTTTCAAATCACTACCGTCATTATCTTTAATCAGGGCCTTTGCAAGTTATACTTGATTCATCCATGTTTCTTTTAAAATAACAACAGATGGTATTGAGGCATGTTATTCTGATCCCTCATTTTGTGTGCTAGATTAATCATTTTACAGTGAAGTAAATGAAGTATGAGCCAGTTATTGGTTTTAAATAAGTATTCATATTTATATTCCCCAAGGTGAATTGTTTCAATTTTAATCTATTTATCTTGAAATATTTAACTTGATTTCAATCAAGATGCCTAGATCCTGCAA
This sequence comes from Craseonycteris thonglongyai, assembly GCA_004027555.1. Taxonomy (NCBI): domain Eukaryota; kingdom Metazoa; phylum Chordata; class Mammalia; order Chiroptera; family Craseonycteridae; genus Craseonycteris; species Craseonycteris thonglongyai. The sequence continues at coordinate 6,114 of PVKE010030041.1, forward strand.
TCTACTCATATAAAACTCCCATGTAGGGTTTTCATAGAGTAAATAAAACTGGTCTTTTTCTCTTCCTATTGCTACCATCTAGACACCCCTCAATTCTAACATGGTAGCACTGTGTACAAGTTAAATATTTTACAAATGAAAGGCACTCAGCATCAGCAAGACTGAGCAGCTCTAGAGTTGACAGAAGTAAAACTAACAAAGGCTGCATAGTTTCACTTTGTTTCTGTGAATGTCCCCCATCTAGGTTGGTGACCAGATTGTTGAAATCAATGGAGAACCTACACAAGGCATCACACATACTCGTGCAATTGAGCTTATTCAGGCTGGTGGGAATAAAGTTCTTCTTCTTTTGAGGCCAGGAACTGGCTTGATACCTGACCATGGTAAGTCAAGTAGCTCACCTGTAGCTGAAAAGTTAGGGGACAGCAGAAGGAAAAGAAATATCTACTGAGAGAGGGGGTGTTTTACTAGCTAAGAGAAATGTTAACACCAGACCCAATGGCTTCAGGCAGGACTTTTGTTAGAACAGAATACATGTTAAAGCTAATTTCAACAGACCACACTGCTATTGTAGAGAAAGAGGGCTATAAAAAAACAAGGGCATTAGAGACAGATGAGTTAACGATCATGAAAAACACCTAAAATCTCTTCAAATATTTCCTTATAGTCAGATAAGTTTCTCAATGAGTAATGTAACTAAAGGCTTTTGTGGTCACTTGTCAAAAAACAAGCTGCTATGTAGTCCCTAGAGATAAGGTATTGCCATGTCTGTCCTGACCTTAAACTTCATTGGTTTCACTATATGTCCTTGAAATATCAAAGTATTAGAAATCACTATTTTTTAATTGCGTGCACTGGCTTAGAAATAAAGTACCACCCACTTGGTGCTGTGTCCTCCCCTTCCCCCCAGGGCTTCTGAGGGATTCGTGTAGACACACCTCCTACCATCCCTTTCTAGCCTGTAATTCTCTGACTGTATTACTTCCACCGTCTGCTTGTAAATCGTACATTCCCGGTGACAGCTTTGCTAACTGCGCTGTGATTGTTTTTACATAGTTCTAGGCTTTTTCTCTTCCTTCTTCAGGTTTGGCTCCTTCCGGTCTGTGCTCCTCCTACGTGAAACCTGAGCAACATTAAGGCTTTCAGGGCTTTTCTTGGTCTTTCCTTAAAAAGACTTGGTAAATTTGCATGTCTTGTAAATCACTTCCTTCTTTTTAATTAAAAATGATGCTATTAAATACATCTACTTCTATCTTCTGCACTTCTCAGTTTCCTTTTGACATTAAATTTGACAGCTTAATGCAAGAGAATTATTGATAAATGCCCTTAAACCTCATTCTGGTAACCAGTTTGGTCTCCTTCATTAGTGATTTTGGCATATCCTTAAGCTATCTGTCCAGTGATAACAACTAAATTACCTGTTGGACCAGGTAATTTGGTCTAATTTTAAGGTTTTTACTGGGCTTTACTAATAAAGAATTTATATGTCATATATTATCTCACTAATTATATGTAAGTGGAAAAATGAATACGGTTATTTCGTGAATGTATAAACAACCTACCTTTAAAGTACCAAGTACCAAGCTGTCTATATACATCTGCTTTTAGAGAGATTTAAACATATATGAACTATAAAATACTCTATATTCATGTTGTTTAAGTAGTCAGTACAATTCAGATGGCTAAAGTTCAAAATTTACTCTTCCTATTTTTAATTCTGAAAGTTAATGTTCCACTCAAATCATTTTTTTAGGTGGTTGGGATGTTACTAATCCTTCATCTTCAAATGTGATATATGATGAACAGTCACCATTTTCCCCACCTTCACATCCTGCTTCCATATTTGAAGAGTCTCACATGCCAGTAACTGAAGAATCTTTGATGCAAGTTCAGATCTGTGAAAAGGCAGAAGAATTCAAGGACATTGTGCCTGAAAAGAAAAGCACTTTAAATGAAAAACATTCTGATTTAAAGCATCAGACTCTTCTCCAGAAAAATGTGAGGAAACGGGATCCATGCAATAGTCACAGGCACAGTGACAAGAAAAACGTAAGATTAGAAAATGGTGTTACACAAAGAGGTAGGTCTGCTAGTCCCAAGAAGCCAGCCAGTCGCTATTCAGAGGACCATGGAGAAAAGATTCCCAGTCCTCCAAGAAATGACCCCAAGAGAAGACTCAGAGAGCGCTCCCTCAGCCCCCGGAAAGGGGGGACTGGAAGCTGTCAGTTCAACCCCAAGGCAGGCTCTGGACAGGATCGTGGTAGAAAAGGCAGAGGAAGGTCTGCAAGCCCAAAGCAGCAGGAAACCGAAGGGCGCAAAGACCATTCAAATGCCGAGGTCAGATCATCTGAGAATCGAAGAGCAGGGGGCTGTGCTGGTGCCAACACTGAGCAGACCTCAGAGGGGAAAGAAAGATGGGGTGCTACCAGGAAAGATACACAGCAGAGTGAGGCTGGGAAAAACAGAGCAAGGTCACCAGAGAAAAAAAGCAAGAGACTGGATGAGAAGTCTCTTCCACCCAAAAAGATTAATACCACTACTAGCAGAGTAGTATCTGAAAACGAAAAAGGGAAGAAAGCAACCTTAGAAGAAGCAAGTTCTAGTAAAGGTAGAGGAGAAAATGTCAGAATATTAGAAAAGAAGCTGAAGCAGGAGCCTGAAGAAAGGATGCTTTTAAACAAAACGGAAGATCACAGAGGAAGAGAGCTGGAGGCAGGTGACAAAAGCAAAGAGAGCGGAGGGCTCAAACCTGAAGGTGGCTCTCCAGCCAGGAAAACACCAATAACTCCAGGGCCCTGGAAGGTGCCGAGTACAAACAAAGCCACGGGCACTAGTGGTGTGACCGAGAAACGGCTGTGACCTTTAGCATAAAACAAAGAAAAACAAATTGCAGTCTTTTTACTAAAAAGCAGCATTTTCCAAAAACAGTCATTTTTCCCCCAGAAATTCTGAAACACACGTAAGTACATTTTGATTTGAGCATCAAGTGACCTAAGCTGCATGAAGGGCCTGTAGGTTTGCTAAGAAGCCGCTGTCCCCCCTGGCTGGCTGCCCTTCCTCACACTCATCTGACATCCCAGGATGCCTGGCAGGTCTTCATGAGTGAACAAATGACATACGAGTATGTGGTATTAACAGTGTGGTCACAACTCACTTTATATTTGTGCCAAGTTATCTACTCTATCATGTCTATTTTATCTTTCTCAGATATTTCCACAGTAATGAAAAAATTAGGTTTGGCTTGGAAGTTGATATTTTCAATAGCATGTTGCATGTTTATGGAGAGAAATATTTGAGCCCTTATAGAAGAGATTAACTCATCAGTAAAGGTGGCACTTGCCTCTCCTAACAGCTACCGACATCCCAGTTAAAAAATACAACTCAAACATCACTTACTGTGATGCTTGAAATATAATTAAATACTGACAGTTTTATGGCTTTGTATTTTAATTTGGCTGGGTAAGATATTTCAAATAACTGTTAAGGATATTACAACTGTTCAAAACAAGAGAAAGTATTTTAGGCAGTTAAGAGCTCACCTCCTGCTGTTATCCAGCCCTGAAGTAATTTAGCATCTCAGATCACCCCTGTATTTGTTATTTTACTATAAAACCACAAAAAAAAGAAATAAAATAGAGTGCTTATTACTATTTAGAAAAAAACTACCAAATTCTGGCTATTTTGGTCATACCTACTACTAAGTTATTAGTCACTGACATGTAATACATACTTGAAAAATCAAAGTATTATACAGGTTGTATGAGGGACTTAGTCTCACAGTCCACTCCCAGATAAAGTGCCTGCTCATCTGGTAGCAGCTACACAAGTTAGAAGCAGATCCTTTGTAAGACCTGCTCAGCAGGTAAGGACCAACATGGTGAGAGACAGTACTTGGTAGATACTAGTTTCTAGCTCTTAAACATCTACTTAGCCTGTACAGATTTTCAGAGTTCTTTTTTAAAGTCTAACTAAAGATGTTTGTTAGAAGGGGGGACAGTTTTGAGCTCCATAAAATAGATCCCAGTTTTTAGCCCTCTGAAGCAGCAGCATTCAATAATAGCATCTATTAATGAAGGAACTCAGAATAAAACCATTTTAGGAAGTATTGGAACACACTTGTTCTGTCACCGTGGGTTCATCTTATTGTGAAACGTTATGTCTGGGCCCTTCCCTCTCAGTCAGACTGTGAAACTAATGTAACAACTCAATCAGCCCCTGTAGATAAGACATGCTTCCCACAGTGAGATTTTTTGAAGTCCCCTTTTCATCCAGAACTATATTTACCCACGTATTGTAACTACTTGAATAGAGCAAAATTAGGCGGTTTAATAAGCGCTAAGAATTTAGTATCACAGAAATGATTTATTTTCCCTCTAGTCCACGATGAGTGATAAAAATCCTATTTTTATTGTTAACTGTGACATAACTGATGTCATACGTTGTCAGTCTAATGTGGCTCTTTCCTTTCTAAGTAAACTTGTCACTGTCCTGATTATATACTGAGAACGTGGCCTTGGAATGCTAAGCAAAGTATGGATGTACTGGTTGTAAATGTTTATATATTGTACAGTACCTTTATATATACACCTGAGGTTCTGTTTAGAGAAAGATCTGTAAATCGCTCGTTATTTTTTATATAGACATTAAAAAAAAAAAAAAATTTATGGCCTGCATTTTTTCTATCATTAGGCTTATTTAATGTTGTTTCTCTTTGTGGACCTAATTTTGTACCTCCAAGCAGGAAGACTCTTAAAAGTATAGCTGTATAGGTAACATATCTACATATGTTAAGCTTTATATCTACATATTTTAAGCTTGAAGTTGGTTTGAGTTAAATATCAATTTTACGAGAGCTGTCCAAAAAGTATCCAGCCGTGTAGTAACCATTCTCATTATAGTGACAATGGCTGGATTTTTACCCAGACAGCCCTGGTATGCCTTCCACTGTAAAGAAACTAGCTCCCCAAAATCCTTTCTTATACTGTTAGGGAAAAAAAGGGCTTGTCTTATTAGAAACTCAGTTACTAGACATTTCTAATGGCTATAGTAGTGTAAAGTCCAATTACCACAAAGTCACAAAACTCTATCCAGAATATGGCATTTCATGTTATTTCTAAGTCATTCTATTTACTATATAGGTTACACTTACTTTTAGAATGAATTGTTCTATTTCAAGACCATGGTTAATTTAATACTTTTGAGGGGTGAAATAAATTCCTACCATTGCATGAACTCACATTAACCCTTTTAGTGCAACAGGCCGATATATCGGCTCATACATAGACCATTAAATTACCCTTCACATTTCTCGCAAGTACTGCTGGCAGAAAGGAGCACTAAGAGGGTTAAGAATAAAACCCAGGCCCCACAATGCAGTGTGTAATACAAAGGCTGAAGAAAGTAACAGCAAAAAAAGTTCTGGGATGCTATTATATGGTCTCATTAGGAAAATTAGACTAAGATCTTATAAGTTTGTCATCTTCTAACCTACATCAAATGTTATTGACCAGGTAGCTTCTAAACAGAGTCAACTCTTATTTCAGAAATCCTGGACACAGAAAAGCATTTGGCTTTTTACTTATACATGAGACTATAATGTTTCCTTCTTTAATAGTAAGATTATGTAGAAAAAAAAAAATGCCTTTAAACATGTGGACACATGAATTTCATGTTTAATAGGTCCACCATGCAAAGACAACTGGGTTTTAAGAAAGCCTGGAATATTCAAATTAGTTAAAATATGTGACAATCTGACTAATGACTTCCACAAAGGTGCTGAAGCCTAGTCCATAGTGTGTTCCTGGAATTTCAGAACACTGGTATGAATAGCGTTCTGCCATAAATTGATGTTTCAGTCTGCTATAAAATACACCGGAGCAACTTTTTACATCATCACAGCATGCCCCAATGCCTGAGAACTCTGTGCTATTTGAACAATTACATTTATTTCTTTAGGCAGCTCTTTACTAGCCAAGCTATCAGAAATACAATGACTTGTTTAAAGCATGCCATAATTATTACATGATATCTATGAAATTTGCTCTAGTTAACTGAGTAAGATATCCATGAACCTGGATCTGTTTTCAGTATTGCAAATAGAACCTTAAGTGTAAGAAGGGAGTGTGAAGGCTTATGAAGGAAGAATGGGATCCTATCCTCTAGAGAACTCAATCTTTCTCACATATACATTAAAATACAAAAATATACCTCCCCCTTCTCGCTGTCTCTGACTCTGTATCTCTCTCTCTCTGTCAAAAACAATAAATCTCTAAAGTAAATAAATAAATAAATAAAAATATAGCCACGTACTTTAATTTAGCCTAAACTTACGTTTTGACAAAGAATCCTGTGGGTATTTGTCTATTTTACAATGTTTCCATTAAAGTCAAGCAGAACTATTAGCAAATACACAAATCAGGAGGCTTATTTTATCCTCAGTAAACAACAACCATTTGTTACCTTGCGTGACACCTCAGTACAGCTTATAGGCCCAGGACGTGCGGCAGGTACTGTATGCAAGGATTTAACATTTGAGAAATTCAAACTTCATTATTCAGGATGGGCACCTATAACTGCAAAAAGCAAAGGATTACTTTAAATGACTAAACTAGTCAAAATATGTATAGATGAGATTAAGTTTAATGAATCCAAAGCCATATATTTGAAAGTGAGACCCTTTTGGCCCATTACAAGTATTTAGATCCAAAGTTTTCAAAAATGAACATCAATTTAGAAGTTTGTTTTTATAATGCATAGATCACTTACCTGTAAATACAATGAACCACATCTCTTTGTGAGACATACTGATAAATTATAAAATTCAGTGAACAGATATTCTTCTATCGTTATTCCAATTATGGTAAATGTGTGAATAGCCTGCTCTAGTTCTGTTTTTATATCTTGGTTTAATTTCTCAGTAAAGGTAAATATCAAAGTATATTATATCTCACTCTTGGGGATCAAAAGTTCCTAGAAATTATTATACAGGGATAAATGAAGCACTGATAATAGAAAAACTGACATTAAACTCCTCCACCTAACAACAACAAAAAAAACATGAATGGTAAATTACTTGAGGTCTATTCTTCATTCATTCTACAGATTTATATCGAATACCCACTATAGGATCATATACTTACTGTACTGCATTCTGGGGACCTAGGAGTAAATTTTTTTAAGTCCCTGCCATAAGGGATTTACATCCTAGTGGGGAAGGACAGAAACAAGTAGGCAAAAAGTAAGCAAGATAATCAGACTGTGATAAGTACCATGAAGGAAATGAAGAGGGCCATATAACTGTAACAAGGATAACATGTGGAACTTCCTTAACCAGGGTCACCAGAGAAGACTCCAGCTGAGAAGCCAGGAAAACTTAGAGATGTTCGAGAACTTGGTGTAGTGCAGTGCAGGAGGAGGCCAGTGTGGTGGTGAGGTACTGAGAAGGTGACGTTGGAAAGGGACTCAGGCTGATAAGGGCCTTAGAGGCCACCACAGGGAGAGCCAGGAAGGGTTCCAGTAGGAATGATATGTAATCGCCATGTTTTTATTTATGTGGCTCTGGAGAATCACCTGTAGGACATAAAATGTAAAGGGAACAGTTGGCATAGTGGCCCAGGTGCAAGTGAAGGTGGCTTAATTAACTGCACTGGAAGGCAGAACTGACAGGGCCTGGCAGTGGGTCAGAACCCTAAGCCTTTGGTAAACTTTGTCCCATTTAGGAAGGTGGGAAAAACATTTACTCTTCTACCTTAAACAACTTGGGGTGGGGGTGGGGGTGGGGGGAGGGGAAGGAAAAATATACATGAGAAATGGGGAAAAAAAGGAAAAATATACATGAGAAATGGGTTTTAGATATTGGACAACAGGCAGTACAGAACAGTGGAATTGAGGGGAGCCTCATGATTGCCCCAGATTACTACTCTGAGGCAGTTTCCAGGCTGTGGTGTAGGGAGGGGGATCCCAAACCACACCGAGCTGTCTTGCTGAGTTGAGGAGATGGAGTTAAGAATTTGGGGAAGCCAGGACAGCTGGCATCTTCAGGGCAGAGTGCCAGAGAGGAGACAGTTGCACAGAGAATAGAGCACTCCACAAACGTGCAGGACGCATGTCTTTCAAGTGTGTAGCTGAGTACTGATTAGCACAAGGAAATTCCAAGAACAGGGAAAGAACCACCAAAAAAGGTGGCAGCCTAGAAATTCTTAAAGAGGGAATAGTTCATGTACCCAGAACTGAATTGGAAAAACCTCACTATGAACAGGGTGTTGAGGAGAATGCTCAGTGGATGTGGCTTCAGGAGTGGGGAAAAGGCATTCTGGGCTAACGGCTGCTCTAACACAGCTTAAAGGCAAGCCTTAAAGTGATCAAAGTGTTTCCAAGTAACTGCGTTCCAAAACAAAGAATACACACAAAACCCAACTACCCAGCAATGTGAAATTTACATCTAATAAATTACCAGTCATGCAAAGGAGGAAAGTATGACCCAAAATAAGGAAAAAAAAAAATCAAAACAAACCTAAAAATGACAAAGATGTAAGCATCATGACGGAGTGAGAAGACTTGTTTGTTTCTCCCCTTAAGTTTACAAGTCAGACAACTATAACTCAACAAAGGATCCCCTGCCCAATACACAAAGATGTCTCAGAGGTCCACACACTGGAACATCTAAAGGTGGGAGGACTGGAACAAGCAGGGAGGCAGGACAGGGACAGTTATTTTAGAGGCAAAATGGCGCCTACAATTGCTCCACCAACCACGACAGTCACGTGAAAGTCAGTTGCAGCCCTGACGCTATGGTCTGAATTGTATGAGGGACAGAAGCAGTGGTCCTCTTGGAAAAGGCATCTCCCTTCACCCCTCCCCAGCTCCCCATTGCAGCAGACCCTGGCAGAGGTGGCTGGGATGCTTTAAAAACTACAGCAATACCAATAGCCATTGCCTGCATGGGGGCAAAGCTGTAAGCTCATGAACTTGCCTCCCTAGCCCCATCCAACCAGACAGTGGAGACACCTCAGAAAAACAGCAAAGCTAACAAACACTAGTAAAAAGTAGCACTGGGGGCTCGCAAACTCTACCACCTGCCCTATACCCCCACCACAGTGGTAGGGCCCCATAACCACAGCAAGTTAGAGAGAGGTCACCCACCATCCCAGGAGGTACACAGCACTTTCCTTAAATGATGTGACACCTTTCCACTATGATTCCAGAGGCACAAACAACGCAGGTTGGAGAAAACAAAAACTTATGCAATAACACCATCTACTGGAAAACAAAAAAAATGTTCCCTATCAGCCTGCAGAATTGTAGAGTGCAAAACAGTATCTAAACAAGAGTTCACCACCTTAACTGTTCAGGCAGAGAAATAATCCCATCAAATATGACCAACCAAGGTACCATGAGAGCCCAGAAAGAAAATGAAGTCTCTAGAAACCAAACTCAATGTCATGGAAGACTGACTGAAATGACAGGAAATTTAAGATTGCAGTTGTGAAGAAGCTCAAGGAGGTACCATAAAACTCAGAAAGGCAGTTCAATGAGCTCAGGAAGAAAATTAATGAATGAAAGAGACAAACTATAAGAACCAAACACAGGGAAGTTGGGATGGCTCAGTGGGTTGAGCGCTCGCTTTGCAGTCCCGGGGCCCAAGGATCGAATACCGGTCCTGGCCCAGGCAGACCCAGGGCCTATGTGGGAGGCTCCCAGCCCAGTTCCTGCCCTGCATGGCTCTGTGCCCACCTGTGGAGTGAAACTATATGGAAAACTAATGCTGTCAACTATGGAGACTGCTCTGGGCCCTCCCCTTTCTCTCTGTCTCTCAGTGTCTGTCAGTCTCTCTGTCAAAACCAATAAAAATAAATCTAAAAACAAAACAAAAAACAAACACATTCTACAGCCGAACAACACTGAGGTGAATGTATAAGAATTGGAAACCGAGCAGACCAGAGAGAAGACATATTTAACAAGCTCAAAGAAAAGACCTAGAAATGGCCCAGAAGGAAGAGAGAGAACTAAGTTTTAAAAAGTGAAAGAACTCTATGAGAAATAGCTGACTCCATCAGAAAGAGAAACATAAGGATAATGGATATATCAGAAAGAGAAGAGGGAGAGGGGAACAGAGAGCCTACTCAAAGAAATAATCGATGAGAACTTCCCCAAGCCTATGGAAAGAACTGGACTTTAAAGGAAAGATAAAAGAACATCTAATTATATGAATGCAAAAAGACCTTCTCCAAGACACGTTAAAACTGTTAAAAAGTTAATGCCAAAGAAAGAATTCTCAAGGCAGGGAAAAAAACTGTAGTCTATTAGATTAGCATTAAAAACATTATAAGCCAGAACTATGTACAGTGCCAGGTAGGTACTCGACTAGGCAGGGGGATCACTTCATAACTTTAATATAAATGTCTAACCACTATGCTGTACTGACTATGTACTGACTATGTACTATGCTGAAACTGACATAACAATGAATGTCAACTGTAAATGAAATAATTTTTAAAGAGGGGAAAAAGGTGAAGGGGAATACGAGGTTCAGATTTCCAGGTATAACATAAATTAAGTCATGGGAATATAATAATGTACAGCACAGGAAATATAGTCAATAATATTGTGATAGCATTGTATGGTGTCAGATGTTTGCTCGACTTATCAAGGTGATCACTTCTTTAGGTATATAAATGCTGAATAATTATGGGTGTACGCCTAAAACTAATACAATATTGTATATTAGCTATATCTTAGTAAAAATCTTTAAAAAAACATCACAAGCCAGGAGAGTGCGGAGGGAAATTCAAAATATTGAAAGAGAGGAGCCATCGGCCAAGGATAATATATCCAGCAAGGTTAACCTTCAGATATGAAAGAGAAATGAACGTTTTCCCAGACAAAAGGCTGAGACAATTTACCACAAAACCTGCATTACAAGAAGTGCTAAAAGGAGCTCTTACACAGGTAACAAAAAGACAAAAGCAGACAGAACTTTGAGTAAAATGACTAACAAACAGAAACAGAAAACTGCAAATATACTTCAGAATAGGATATTAAACAATTATAACATAAATGGGTACAGGTGAATAAAGAGCAGAAGCAATCCAAAGAAAAAGAACTATTAGATAAGAAAACTATAGCCCATGGGCCAAATCTGAATGTACCCATTAAAAAAAAAAAGTTTTATTGGAACACACCACACACCAAATGACACAGATGATATAATGAGCTATTTTAATGTCATTATTTACTGTTTCAATACCAAATATATTTATTATGTTAACCCTTTTAGTGCGGCGGGCCAATATATACCCTTTGCATTTCTCTCTAGTACTGCTGGCAGAAGGTAGCACTAAGAGGGTTAAAATAAGTTTTGTGTATCTACTCTCACCCACCTCTTCTGGGACTGCAATTTACATTATGTTAGGCTTCTGAAGTTGTCTTATAGCTTGCTCAAGTTCTATACATTTTCTCATTCTTCTTTCTCTAATTTTGGATCGTTTCTAGTCTGTGCCTTCAAGTTCACTACCTGATTCTTCTGCACTAACCCTATCCAATGTATCTTTATATATAGAAGTTCAATTTTTTAAATCTTTCATGTCTCTCCTTAACATACGATTTCTTTTCTTTACCTTAAAGTACTAGTAAGCCATTAATGGACTCCAAATTGAGACTTGCTCTTTAGAAAAGACACATTTGCTTTTTGAGAACAGAATGGGCTTGAGGGACAGGGGTACCATGCATCTATACAAGCAGAAGAATAGAAACTTAAAACAACAATAACAAAGGATGTTGACTTAGACTAAGGTGGTAAAAGTGGGGATACAGAAGAGTAGATTGATTAGAAAAATATCTAGAAGATAATTATTCAAAGATTTGGTGACTGGATCTCAGGTTTAAGGAACAAGAAGTCAAGAATGACCAAGTTGCTGACATGAACAACTGTACTTACATATAATTTTGCCACCCTGAAAAATAATTTAAATCAATTATACATCATCAAAATCATAATTCAGCCCACAAGAGTAAACTTCTAAATACTGCATTTTAACTAGAGAATTCACAGTGAGAAACAAAAAGGCATCAGTCTTCATCTAAAATCTGCACTGAGCTCAATCTTGGATTTGAGACAACTGCTATTGTTCCTTATAGAAAACAGTAAAAGCATAATTCCTCTGAGCCATTTCTGGAGACACTGAAGTGCCTTTACAGAACAGTCCTTCTCAAGGTAAATCACCACAATGGGGTTTTACCTCTAAAAACTTGTAACTTATGTAGCATTGAGAATGGGGGTATATTTCTGGTAAGCCACTTCTAGTTCAGCAGCCTTGCTTCCTATGTTTCTATCTTCATAGTGAAAGGGTTTTAAATAGCAGTAACAAATGTTTACTGTAGATTTACTAAGTGCTAACTATTTTCTGCTGTGCTAAGTATCTTACAAGATAACCTTATTTAACCTTAACAACCTTATTAGGTAGTTATTATCCCCATTTCACAGGTAAGAAAATTGATATACAGAGGTTAACTAACCTATCCCAGATTATGAAGCCAGTAAGTGGCACAACCAAGGATATGAATGCAGAAATGTCTAACCTCAATCCTGATCTCTTGAGAAATTCCTCTTTAAACCTCAAAAATCTTCCTGTATAAATGTGTAACCAATAACTGACTTTGCCTGAGTACAGGCACACCTCAGAAGTATTGCAGGTTCGGTTCCAGACCACCACAATAAAGCGAGTATCACAACAAAGCAAGAAGTGATCTTTTTGCTGGTTGGGGGACTTGCCTTCAATTTGTAAACAAACAAAAACCACACAGTATCTATGAAACACAGGAAAGCTAAGTGCAATAAAACGAGGTATATCAGTACATACTTTACTATAATAACTAAGTTTCTAACTTACATAAAATCACAACATCTTACCATTAAAATGTTCAGGCTTTCACTTTGCCCAAATAGATTCTTCAAAACAGGTAACAATGTGTAATTATATGTAAGTTACTAGAGTTTTCATAAATGTATGTATGTGTATGCCTTTGTGTATAATGGGATGCTGATAAGAGAATCTAAATCATCAAAGGCATAGTTTGGTGGAGTATAGACAGTGAGGACCTGAGGGTCTGGATACATTAAATTGCATAACAGATAAACTGTTAAATGCTTCACTTAGTACTGTGACTGGAAACACAACTCATGTGATTTATATGGAAACCATGTTGTATAATGCACATGGAAGAGTATGTACCGGTATATACTTAAATTTCTCATACTGAATTCATGGCATATTCTATGCATGACCCTTTTACCAACAACTATACAAGTTACTAGGTTAACCTCAAAATTATAAACTAGTTAAAAATTTCTCCATCTTTTATCAAAAATTCACAATTTAAAAGGTTGTTTCCTTCAACAACAACAAAAGAAGCCTAGAAACTGAAATGCTCCAGTAAAGTTCTTTTATTTGGGTTCAACCTAAAATAGTTTAAAATTTGCCTGTTTGCTAGAGAAATGAACTCTCTATGACAGTAATACAAAAGTAGTGACTTTGCATATTTCCAATAAAGAATATCTGCTTCATGCTTTGAGCATCTACCATAGTTACCCAAAAGGCTATCTCCAATAAATGTAACTGTCACAGCCAGCACTGGAATGTCCAGAATAAATTTTCTAAGTTAGAAAGTTGTCTTTGTGCTACCAAAACACGCAGTCTTTAGTCTCCTGACTATTCACATTGAAAACCATGAAAATACAGGCTTTTAGCATGCACGC
>PVKE010030042.1:0-19862 GCA_004027555.1 Craseonycteris thonglongyai
CCACAAATTTAAATTTTTATCAGGTTACTTCCTTTATACTCAGAAGTGAGGGAGATAAGCTATTAATGATTTCTGCCTGTGAAGCTCAAAATTAAATACCATCAGAGTAGAGAAGATGAGAGTTAAAGGGGTAATTGCCTTCTATCACAATCTTGCCCACCTGCTTTTAATTAAAATGTATGGTTTCCTAGCTGTACATTACAGTGACCCAGGTCCTGAAACTGATTTTCTATATCGGATACTAAAGACCTGAAATAAAAGTAAACAGCAAGAAAATTCAGAGTGTGGTTTGATAAATACCAACTTTATAACAATAAAGAAATATACATTCCCATTAACAAGCTTGTTTTCTATCACGTCTTGGAGAGTCTCTTTTACCTACTTGGTTTCTTATTATCCATACTCAATAGTTCCTGTCAAAGAGAAGAAAACTGTCCTTCCTCACTCTTGACTTTCAATCAGCCAACATATCCTTTTGCTTTTTCAACTTTATGTCTGCCTAATTATTTCTACAATAGTTATCTACAGTCAAGTCATTGGTACTTTGTGTCTGGATTATTGCAACAGCCCCCCACTGGTACTCCTACCTCTAATTTCTGCCCCACCAAATTAATTACATAAAATATCACTTTAAACACATCACATCCTTGATCAAAAAGCACCAATGCATCTTCAGAGCCTACATCTATAATAGATGCATGAATAAAAGTATATATATATACACACACGCATACATACAAGAATATGCATATTACATATACATATATACAAATATATATAACATACATAAATACATATTTATAAGAAAGTTCTAGAAATAGCTCCACTCACTTTTACCTTAAACATTGTATATGCGCTATGATTATAAATCCTCTGCTTTCTTTATTTGCTAATAAAAACAAATAAAAAATTACACCCTAAAAATTAGTAGACTCACAAAGAAAACCCCAGAATGAACAAACTTTACCACACATTAAAGGAAAGATAACATCAATCTTCATTCATTTATTTTCCAGATCATCAGAAAAGGAAATACTTTCCAACATATACTTTGAATTTAAAAGGACTGTGGTACTAAAACCTGACAAGGGTGTGCAAGAAAACAAGTTAGAGGCTATTAACAAAAACGTGAAATCCCAAATGTTAGAAAATAGATCTAGCAATAAATAAAAAGGATAATACATTATGACCAAGTTGGATTTATTCCAAGAATGAAAGTTTGCATTTTACATTAGGCAATCAATCAATGTAATTTAACACGTTAACAGAGTATAGGAGAAAAAGTATGTGATTATCTTCACAGATGCAGAGAAAGCATTTGAAAAATGTAATATCTATTCATGATAAAAGCTTTTAGCAAATTAGCAGTTGAAAATAATATTTGTAATTTAATAAAGACTACCTACAAAAAACTCACAGCAAATATCATATTTAATGGTGACACAGAAAAAGTTTGTACAAGAGTAAGACAAAGTTGACTGCTATCAGCACTTCTATCTAGCATTGTAAGAAGGTCTTACCAAGGCATTAAGGCAGAGAAAAAGAAGGATTAAGAACTAACCAAGAAGATATATAGCTGCCATGTTAATTCAGATAACACGATCATATATATAATACAAAAGAATCTTCAGATAAGTTATTAGAATTAATAAATAAATTTACTAAGGTCACTAGAAACTTAATTAACATACAAAAATCAATTTACTTCTACATATAAGCAACAAATAAACATACAATGAAATTTTTAAATAAAATTTTTAAAATAGCATCAAATACCTATTAATAAATGTAACAGTAAATGTAATGTGCATGATCTTTCAAATAACTATAAATCCTTGCCAGAAAAACTATAGAATACTTATATAGGGAATGCTGGGAAAGCTCAGCAGGTTGCATGCTTGCCTTACAACCACTAGGTCTGGGGAGGGAGTCCTGGTCCCCATCCATGCAAACCCACATGCTGAATTGTAACACAACTGGTAACCGCCAGGATGGTGACAAAGGTTCTCACCTCCCATGAGGGAGGCCCCCAGCTCAGTTCCACCTCATGCAGCCCTACATCCACCTGTGTGAATAAAACTATGTCAAAAAGCTGATGATGTACAACTAAGGAGACTGCTCTGGGTTCTCCTCTGATCTCTCTCTCTCTCTCTCTCTCTCTCTCTCTCTCTCTCTCTCTCTCTCTCTCTCTCTCTCTCTCTTTCTCTCTTTCTCTCTCACAGTCCCTCTTTTTTTCTTCTCAAATTTATGTATAGAGTCAATGCAATCCAAATCAAAATTTTAGCAGATATTTTTCTAAATTGACAGGTTGATTCTAAAATTCATTTGAAAATTCCAAAGGCCAGAAATAACCAAAATAACATTTTTTCTTAAACTAGAAAAACAAAGTTGGAAGTTTATATTCCCAGCTAGCAAGACTTATTATAAAGCTATAAAAAATTAAAACAGTATGGAACTCTTTACAGAATTATAGATACATAGAACAAAATAGAGAAATCAGAAATACACCGCCATATATACAGATATTTATAAAAATGTAGTAATGTACATCAATGGGAAAAGGGTAGAAGCTGGCTCAATTCCATATAAGAAATCTTGAATCTTGACCCATCATCTCACACCATGCCAATTCATATTAATTATAGGCCTAAATCTAAAAGGTAAATAATAAACTCAGGACATGAAACATTTTTAAAAATAATATTTTCATGACTATAACTTAAGCAAAGATTTTTTTAAATCCCTCAGAAGAGCAGGAAAATAAACACTAACCATATGAGAAAA
The DNA here is from genome assembly GCA_004027555.1 of Craseonycteris thonglongyai. Classification (NCBI taxonomy): domain Eukaryota; kingdom Metazoa; phylum Chordata; class Mammalia; order Chiroptera; family Craseonycteridae; genus Craseonycteris; species Craseonycteris thonglongyai. The sequence continues at coordinate 2,785 of PVKE010030042.1, forward strand.
AATTAATTACTTGATCTCCATTAAAATTAGTAACTTCAGGAGGAGGGGGGGAGAGTTGTGGGGGGAGGTGGGAGTGGGCACCAGATATAAGGTGATGGAAGGGGAACTGATACTGAGTGATGGGCACATAATACGATGCATGAATGATGTGATGTGGACTTGTACATCTGTAAACTATCTAATTGTTACCAACCAATGTAACCTCATTAAATTTAACAATAAAAATTAATTAATTAATTAATTAATTTTAAAAAATTAGTAACTTCTATTAAACAAGAAATACCATTTTGACAGACAAAAAGAAACCATAATAATCTACCACTGTACACTAAAATGGCTAAAATTAAAGTCATATAATACTTACATTTTAAAACATATATAAAGTATTGGCAAATATATATAGTAGCTGAAATTCTCATACTTGTATACTGCTAGTAGGAGTATAAAATGGTACAAAGATGGCAGTAGCCATCTAGTTACATGTAGTACTATCTAGTTACTACCAGCATAAATAGTAATTCCAACTGAACTCCTGGAGAACAAGAACTTTGTAACTGCTGTATGCCAATTACATAACCATGAATGCCATACATTTTCATAGTAATATTTGAGCAGTAACCATAACATTTAAATGGCATGTAGAACTTACAATAGAGATAAACTAGTTTATCATTGAAAAATATTGTTTTTATTAAACTGATATGATTAATAATAGTGCTTTCTTATTGAGTTCATACAAATATGCCAAATTTTATGTATTTTATATAAATTATTTCCTTTAAACCTTACCAGAGCTTGGGAATGTAAGAATAATTATCCATATTTTATGGGTGAGGAAAGTGTACCCAAGAACAAAAAGGCTTGCCCAAAGTCAACACAGCTATACAACTTGCCCAAAGTCATCACAGCAATACAACTAACTCAAAGCCAGTAAATTGCCCCTAATTCTTATATCTTTACTTAAACTCATTGAAACACATATTAATTGTGATTGTACACAGACAATGACTAAACTAAATCAAAATATATTTAATACAAATTAAGTATTATACTGGAATATGTTGTGAAATACATCACAAAAAATATTTAGTCATTGGTTTAATTTAGTATTTAAGTAGGACACTAGTTTATGTAAGTTTATTTCAGTCCTTATGAAAGTGAAGAGGAGATATTGTATTTACCAATAGAGTGCTAAAGATATTTTGGTAAAAGAAGAGGGTAAACATATTTGGTTTCCCTGGTTTACTAAATATTGTAAAACCTGTATGTTAAAGACCATTATTTATATGGTGTTGTCCTAGAGAATTCAATGGTCTAGATGCCCAGGCTGTGTTCAATTGGCTGAATTACTGCATACATAGGCAAAATAGAGTTACCCTCCTTGATCCTTCCTGAGCTTTCTGTCCTCACCTAAGCCTCTTGGTTACACTAATAAGTGAGCAAATCTGGTCCTTAATTCACCTTGTAGAAACTTAGATAATACATAATAAATTAATATGAGTACATGGGTATTAATTCTATTGAGGGAAAGAACTTACTGTATCTGCTATGACTAATGCCCTGGTTTCTGCATGTTCAGCAGACCAAATTCTGACAGTTTCCAGAGGATAAGAGGGAGGGGGAGGTAGAAGAAGGAAAAGGGGGTCAAATATATAGTGATGGAAGAAGAAATGACTCAGGGTGATGAACACACAATGCAATATATAGATGATGTATGATAGTACTGTATACTTGAAACCTATATAATTTTACTAACCAATATTACCCAAAAACATTTAATTAAAAAAAAAAAGATTTGAATTACCCTGGCTGAGCTAAGCTACAAGGAGTTAAACATGTTAAACAGTTTATGCAGTCAAAAATATAAATGCTAAGTGAGACAGAGTGAAGATCAGTGCTCTTCTGGAAGGAGGGAAGCAGAATCATTATCTTAGTGCCCTGGAGCCCATAAAGTGAAAGAAGAGTGAAGCAGCAACGACTATGACTTAAGTTTCACTTGGTACAGAGATAGTCTCTTGTTGATAGCTAATCAAAAAGGATTGACTTCAGATGAAATGTTGGTGAACATCCTCTGTATGTTTAACTAAGGTGGTTAGGGTCAGGGGGTGCATTGTTATGTTGTTAAATAATACCTTAGATGCAGAGCTAAAAGATAAGAAGAAAATACTTCACTGAAAGCCATCGTAAATTTTTAATTAGGTCAGAAAAGCCTCAGCACTGGTGTTACTAGTAAATCCAACAGAGCTTTAACCAATGGTGAATAATGTGTATTAGAGGTGAGGGACCCTCATTGGGGCAGAGCTAATATTCAACTTGTAGATTTTACATGGAGGACCACCCAGTCTGTCTCCCAAAGACATAGTTAACAATAATAATTTCCTCTAAGCTTTAAGAATTACACTGTACAGGAAAAATTAGTCCTCATATTGCCTCTGAACATCAGGTCAAATTCCTAAATATTTTTCAGAGCAGAAATCTGTATTTATAAGACATTTACCAAGCCATAGAAATGATAAATGATGAAGTTTGGAATTAATTTTTTTAATTTCCAGTGACTCATCTTATATTTATATGATTTCAAATCTCTGTGACTTAAATGCTATGTGTACCAATCAGATGATTTTGTGCTGTGTTTTAGTAATTCCTCTTCTATTTATTTATACAGGTATATTCCTTTCCTTATTCTAGTAAGAATTTCAAGTGACATGTTGAAATGCAATATCAAGTAGCATAAAATCTAAAATAAAAAGATGAAGATGAAAAAAGGGGAAAATAGGTAGAAAAGATCAAATCAGCGAGTGGCTAAGATGGCGGAGTAGGCAAACACTGTTTCTGCTTTGTCCTGTGAATACATGAAAATTACAACTAAATTAGCTGAACAGTAGATTTACAACTAAACAAAAGTGGGGTGGTGACTGAGACTGGTGGGAGGGGCAGAGATGGAGAAGGGGCTAGTCTCAAACCTCCATGGGGTGAATGAGAATCAGGAGGGATATCTCAGCCTACAGAGGCTCCCTCCAGAGGAGCAAGGGACCCCAGCCCCACACCAGACTCTCCAGTTCAGGGTAGAGGAACCCCACATCTGGCTGTGAAAAATGGTGGGGATTTGGAGATTCTGGCTGTCTGAGTGGAATAGAAGGCTGCAAGGAAACCCAACCATTCTCTTAAAGTGCCCAAGCAGATTTAGTCACTCACTCAGCTCTGGCAGAGGGATGGTGACTCAGGGGGTATTAGAGGCATACAAGGGACAGACTAACATGTGTGGGTTTGGAGTAGGGCAAGAGGACAGTCGCCACTTTTCCTGAGTTGGATCCTCCTCCTAAGCAGGCAGCTGGCAGGTGCCATCTTCCCTGTGTTGTGCCCACCCCAACTGGCCAAATCTGAATCTGATTGGTCTAGTGAGCTCAGCTTATTCCACCCTACTGACTCACTGCAACCCCACCCCATCCCACCTAACTTCCCCAACACCAGAGGCACTTTGGTGAGCAGCCTTTCTGGAAAAAAAGATTTACAATCTTTCCTGGAAAACTATCGGAGGAGTTTGCCAGCTGTGGGAAAGAGGGGCAATTCCTCTCAGTGTGCTTTGAGACTGCTGCTGAGAAGCTCAAGGCACAGCGCTGGCACCAAACAAGAATCCACAGGAACACCCAGCAAAGGAAACTGTGCCAGGGCTCTACCTGGCACATACCACATAAAGCTACCCAGCAATACTGGAAGACATAGCAGATCTACCTATTACATAGAACCAAACACAAAGAGGCAACCAAAATGAGGAAACAAGGAAATATGTCCCAAGTGAAAAAAAAAATAGCAGGAAATTGTTATAAAGATGGTTAAGACACTTGGTGAAAATTTCAACAGATAGCAAGCATAAAGAAGGACATAGAAACAAAAGAAACCCCAAACAGACAGAAATAAAGAATATAATAACTGAAATGAAGAATGGAATAGAAGGAATCACCAGACTAGATGAAGCAGAGGAAGTGATTTGGAAGAAAGGGTGGCAGAAAACACCCAATCAGAACAACAAAAATACAAAAGGATTGAAAAAAATAGGATAGTTTAAGAATCCTCTGGGTGGGGAAGCCGGGATGGCTCAGTGGGTTAGGCGCTCACTTTGCAGCGCCAGGACCCAGGATCGAATCCCGGCCCCGGGCCGTGCGGACCCATGTGCTGAACTGGGGAATGCCCCCAGTTCAGTTCTCTCTCTCTCTCTCTCTCTCTCTCTCTCTCTCTCTCTCTCTATATATATATATATATATATATATATATATATATATCAAAAACAATAAATAAAAAAATTATTAAAATAAAAAAAGAAAAGAATCCTCTGGGACAACATCAAGTGTAGCAACGTTCACATCATAGGGGCACCAGAAGGAGAAGAGAGAGAACAAAAAATTGAAAATCTATTTGAAGAAATAATGACTGAAAATTTCCCTAACCTGGCAGAGGAAATAAATATATAAGCTCAGGAAACACAGAGAGTCACAAATAAGATAAACCTACACATGCCCACACCAAGACACATTACAATTAAAATGGCAAAAGTTAAACACAAAGAAAGAATCCTAAAAGCAGTAAGAGAAAAGCAGCTAGTAACTTACCAGGGAGCACCCATAAAACTGTCAGCTGATTTCTCAACAGAAACTTTGCAGTCCAGAAGGAACTGGCAGAAAATATTCAATGTGATGAAAAGCAATGACCTACAACCAAGATTACTCTATCCAGCAAGGCTATCATTCAAAACTGAAGGGCAGATAAGAGCTTCCCAGACAAGAAAAAGCTAAACCACCCAACCAGTATTACAAGGATTACAATGAATGTTAGAGGGACTTCTTTAAGATGCGGGGAAGCAAAATTATGAATAAAATAACAGTAGCTACATATCTATTAACAGTTACTTTCCATTTAAATTGATTAAAAGCTCCAATCAAAAGACATGGAGGGTATTTTACTGAGTGGAGTGTCAACAGAGAAAGACCGATGAAAATTGATTTCGCTTATAGGTAGAATCTAGAGAAGAAAATAAAGTAGTAACAGACTTATAAATACAGAAACATTTGGATTGTTGCCAGATGGGAGGAGGGTTGGGGATGTGAGTGAAATAAGAGGGAGGGATTAAGAAGTACAAATTGGTTGTTACAAAGTAATAGTTACAAGAATATAGGGTATAGCATAAAGAGTATAGTCAATAATATTATAATAACTATGAATGATGTCAGGTGGTTATTAGATTTTTGGGGGTGATGGAAGGAAGGCTGGAGGGGTGGGTAAAATGGGGAAAGAAATTAAGAAGTACAAATTCATAGTTAAAAAATAGTCACAAGGATGTAAAGTACTGTCAACTATATTGTAATAACTATGTATGATGTCAAATGGGTAACAAATATATCTGAATGATGACTTTGTAAGTTATATTTGTCTCATCACCATGTTGTACATCTAAAACTAATATAATATTGTATGTCAAATAAAATTGAAAACTAAAAATACTATTTAAAAAAAAGATAAAGTCAGCATTAAATTTGCTTACACAATGTAGGACCCTTACACTTGCAAAAGTATGATACAGATAGTGGAGCTTTGCTTTCTTAAGGCCAATGCAAAGAGATAACCAGTGTCCATGATATAAAAACAAATCTGATGTGCAGAAGGAGCACAATTATTACTGATTCTAATACCAGAAAGAAATTACTCACCTGTATCCCACACAAAAAGGACTATCTGTAATATAATAAACCACCACCTCAATAACAACCTGTACATAAATACAAATTTTACAAGATAGGTTCTTGAAAGTCCTCAGTCTTAAACAAAGAGAATACATTTGGGTTTAAGAAAATTATATATAGAACATTTCTTTACTGTCTATACACAAAAATTGCTAGTGTTGTCCTTTCTGCTTACTCAGAGAATGTTCCTTGTCAAAAAAAAGACCCTGAGACTGAAGTCATTGCTTGACTGAGACTGTCAGCTGGGCTGGCCCTGAAGCAACCTCTTCTTATTATCAGTCATGTTTTTCCTTCCCTAAGGTTTTTAGAAACAAAGGGGGGTCAACTCATGCTCACCTCTGCAAAAATTGTTTTTCCTGCCATTCAGAGATAGGAAGGTCTAAACTATAAATGTGGGCATACAAGTTTTGTGGGTCTTTTTTTTTTTTCATTTTCAATTCTCTTAAAGAAGAATAATGTTAGTTACAAAATGAAATAGCAATTGGGAAACCATTTGGCCCTGTTTCAGAATAATACTTCATTGAGAAGCCTAAATTGAAAGTATCATATTTGCAAGCTTAGATGTTCTAACAGAAATTAAAAAATAGAAGCCACTTGAGGATCGAAGTGTCAGCTTTACTTGTGAGCTAGGCAAGCTATCAATGTATAGGATTGTTGGGTAAACTTAGGGGCAAACAGGGCTTGAACCTGAGGACAACGGCAGGGTATCATAACTCCTCTCTACTTAATTGAGGGTATTGAGCCCAAATTAGTTGCCTGAAATGTTGGGACAATGAGCAAAGATACGGTTCAGTGCATAAAAACTGGAAGTGAAACGTGATTTTCTTGAGCCGACCAAAAGCAATGCAAAACAGCAAGGAAGAGTCACCTTTAGCACTTTAACCCCTATCACTGATGAAATGTTGTTCTGTGGATGTAAACTCTTATTATTCAGTTCTGTTACTCTTCCCTTCCTAGAGAAAAGAAAATTCAAAGTATAGATGGAGGGGCAGGAAGCCTTCACCCCTATACTCCTCACTCAGAGAGAGAGGCATCGAAAGAAATTCCCTCCTCCTTGAAAATGAGAGGGGAAGTGAATAATGGTTCCAACGAAGTAGGGCCAGTTTCATGATTGTGTGACCTATGCAATCACACAGGGACCTACACTCAGAAGGGCCCAGTACTTACATTCATACTCTACTGTCCCCGTCTTGAAATTCTTAATAATTTCTAACAGGGATTTATATTTTCATTTTGCATTAAGTTTATAAATTATGTAACTGGCCCTGAAATAGAGAATTAAGACAACAATTACATTAGAGAAAGTGACAGTGATTCAGGGGAAAAATTGTCTAGATCTAAGAAAAACTCTCCCCTGAAGTGAAACTCATACTTCACAGTGAAACTCTCACCAGAGTCAGGAGATGATAGCAACCGAAAGGATAGGGGTTAATATGATTTGACAGCATGAGCATCAAAATAGGGAGATGAGGACAAAGGGAGGAGTGCAAGCGAATACCTTTCCCTCATCTAGGCACAGTGGTTTGAGACTTATGGAAGAGAAACAGCCAGTGTTGAAAGGGCTGCAGAGGAAGCCGTGTTTTCAGGGGAGAGTGATCTTGGGGTTGGGGGGGGTTGCGGGGGGGGTGTCACATCAAGAGAGATAGAAAAAAAGAGATGAGTTCAGAAGTTTTAAACCAACAAATCATCAAATAGCATGAGGATAGTGTAAAATGGTGCTTACATGCTCTGCACAAGAATTGTAACTGTGAAAAGAGGTGGGCTATGTGTCTTCCTGGTCTTTAACAATAAGGGTGTTTGAACATCTGAGCTTGAAAGGTCTAAGAGAAACATTAGGAAGCACCTGAGGATCCAGCTGAGAAAAAATGACCTAATCCTTGATTTATGGGGAGAGTTTTCCATCTGCTATCTCTCCTAGACTGTGTCTCTTGCTTCCTATTATAAAAGCAAATCAGAAATCAATAAAATATATGATAGACTAAGAATAAAGAAAAAAATATATTTTTTAATATACCAAAAATATTAGGAGATTTAATACTAAAAGATCTAAAGGAAGATAAAGAAAAACTTGAATTAAAAAAGATCAAAGTTATTATTTTTAAAATAATATTAAATAGATGAACTTCATATGAAATTTAAAGGACCAAAAAATTAGAGATGAACTCCTCCCCAAATTATTTTACTCATTGATTATTGCTCAAAACTAACTAATGGTAACCTTGTGCTAAAGCAGCATGCAAGTAACATTCGTTCTTCTCCCCACCACAGGTGATAGGCAATGTTTTGTTTTTCGAGTGACTTTGATGTTGTATAAATTTTTTAAAGCAAACAAATAACTAAAAACATGAGAAAAAGAAATTAGGCAATGGTGTACCACAGCCAACTAGCATTTATTTATTACTAGAATGCAAATATGGTTCAACATAATCAAATCAATCAATGTAATACACCACCGCAACAAAATGAAGAAAAAAACACACATGATCATCTCAATTGAAGCAGAAGGAAAAAATTAGACACACTTAAACACCATTTTATAATTAAAAAAAAATAGAAACACTCAACAAACTACAAATACAAGGAAAGTACCTCAGTATAACAAAAGCCATATATGAGAAAAACACAGTGAACATCATACTTGACAGTGAAAAACTAAAAGCTTTTTCTCTAAGATTAGAAATAAGGCAAGAATTCTTGCCTTCGCCACTTCTATTCTACATACTACAGGGAGTTCTAGCCAGAGCAATTAGGCAAGAAAAAGAAATAAAAGTCATTTAACTTGGAAAGGGAAAAGTAAAATTATCCTGTTCACAGATTATATAAACTGTTATGTAGAAAACCCTGAGCATATCATTAAAAAAAACTGTTAGACTAATAAACAAATTCAGCAAAGTAGCAGGATACAAAATCAACGTACAAAATTCAGAACATTTTTATACACTAGCAAATAGCAATTCAAAAAGAATATATTTCCATTTATAATAGCATCAGAAAGAATAAAACATTTAGAAAAGAACTTAATCAAGGAAATGAAAAACTTCTACAATGAAAACTACAAAATATTGCTGAAAAAAATTAAAAACAAATAAATGGCAAGATATTTCATGCTCATAGAATAAAAGATTTAAGATTATTAAGATGTCAATACTACACAAAGAAAAAATTAATGCAATCCTATTAAAATATTAAGGACTTTTGGGGCAGAAATAGAAAAAAATCCATTCCAAAAGTTAACTTCAGGGGGGCCCAAAGAACTAAAACAATCTTGTTAAGAACAAAGTTGGAGGACTTCCTGATTTCAAAACTTAACTAGAACACTACATAATTGAACAGCATGGTACTGTGAGAAGTTCAGACATATAAACCAAAGGAATATAATAAATGTCTAAGAAATAAACCCTTGCATATATGGTCAAATTATTTTGGCAATGGTACCAAGGGGAAAAAGGACAATCTTGTCAACAAATGGTGCAATGAAAACTAGATATCTACATGCAAAAGAGTGAAGTTAGGGGATGCTGGGATGGCTCAGCAGGTTGAGAACTAGCCTTGCAGCTATGGGATCCTGAAATTAAGTCCCAGCCCCGGCCCCAGCCCAGCCCTTAGGGACCCATATGCTGAACTGGGGCATGCTTCCTATGTGGAAGGCCCCCAGTTTTGTTCCCTCCCTGTGGGGCCCCACATCCACCTGTGTGCAATGAAACTATGTTGAAACTAATAATGTACAGCTGTGGAGACTGCTCTCGGCCTTCCCCCTTTTCTCTCTCTCTCTCTCTCTCTCTCTCTCTCTCTCTCTCTCTCTCTCTCTGCCTGTCAAAAAATAAGGTAAATCTTTTTTTAAAAAATGAAGTTAAACCCTTACCTAGCACCATATACAAAAGTTAACTCAAAATAGATCAAAGATATAATGTAATAGCTAGAACCATAATACTCTTAGAGACATAGAGAAAAGTTTTATGACATAGGATGTGACAGTAATTTCTTGGGTATGACAACATAGACACAGACAACAAAAGCAGAACTACACAAATTTGATTTAATGAAAATTAAAAACTTAAGTACATTGAAAGGCACTAATAACAGAAAGTCACCCCACCAAATGTGAGAAAATATTTGAAAATCGCAGGTCTGATAAAGTTTAATATATAAAATATAAAGAGAATTCCTAAAACTTAATAACAAAAAAACAGATAACTAGATTCAAAATGGACAAAGAAATTGAATAGACATTTCTCCAAAGAAAACAGACAAATGACCAAAAGAGCACATGAAAAGATGCTCACCATCACTAATAATTAGAAAAATGCAAATTAAAACTACAATGAGGGAAAGCTGGGATGGCTCAACAGGTTAAGTGCACGCTTTGCAGCCCCGAAGCCCAAGGATCAAATCCCTGTCCCAGCCCAGGCGGACCCATATGCTGAACTGGGGTGTGCCCCCAGTTCAGTTCTTGCTGGGGCCTGTGCGGGAGGCTCATGGCCCAGTTCCTGCCCAGTGCAGCCCTGCACACCCACCTGTGGAGTGATACTATATGAAAAATGAATGCTGTCAACTATAGAGACCATTCTGGGCCCTCCCCATTCTCTCTGTCTCTCTCTCTGTCAAAAAAACAATAAAAATAAATCTTTAAAAAACTACACTGAGATACCACCTCACATCCATTAGAATGGCTACTATAAAGGAAGGAAGGAAGGAAGGAAGGAAGGAAGGAAGGAAGGAAGGAAGGAAGGAAAGAGGGAAGGAAGGAAGGATAAAAGAAAGGGAAAGGGAAGAGAAGGGAAGAAAGAAAAAACACAGAAATAGCAAGTGTTGATGAGGATGTGGAGAAACTGAAAACTTTGTGCAGTGTAGGGTACGTAAAATGGTACAATCTTGGTGGATAACAATATTGTGAGGCAGTTCCTAAAAAAATTAAATAACTAAAAAATAATTAAAACTTTAAAAATTAAAAACTTAATTAAAACAAATGAAATTTAATTTAAAACTATATAGTCTAGCAATTTCACTTCTGGATATAAACCCAAAAGAATTAAAAGCAGGATCTTGAAGAGATTTTTTTGAACACCCATGTTCAAAGCAGCATTATTCTCAATAGCTGAAATGTAGAAGCAACCCCAAAGTCCATTAATAGATGAATAGATAAGCAAAATGTGGTATACACTCACAATGGAATACTATTAGTCTTAAAAATGAAAGAAATTCTAACATACACTATAGCATGCATGAATCTTGAGTACATTATGCTAAGTGAAATAAGTCAGTCACCAAAAGACAAATACTGTGTGATTCCATTTATATGAGGTCCTTAAAGTGGTCAAGATCAGAGAGACAGAAAGTAGAATGGTGTTTGACAGGAGCTATGGGAAAAGGGAGGAATTGTCATTTAATAGATAAGAGTTTCAGTTTTGCAAGATGAAAACAGTTGGGAAGCTGAGGTGGCTCAGCAGGTTAAGCGCTCACTTTGCAACCCCTGGGACAAAGGGTCAAATTTCCGCGCCAGTCCATACGGACCATATGCTGAACTGAGATGTGCTTCCCATGCGGGAGGCCCCCAATTCGGCTCTCACACCCCAGTTCAGCCCCTTACTCGAGAGTGTGAGCTTCCCATGTGAGAGGCCCCAGCCCAGTTCCTGCCCTGCAGCCTCTGCCCATCTGTATGGAACGAAACCATGTCAAAAACTGATGACAGGGAAGCCGGGATGGCTCAGTGGGTTAAGCACTCACTTTGCAGCCCCGGGGACCGAGGATTGAATCCTGGTCCCAGCCCATGCAGACCCATACGCTGAACTGGGGAGTTCCCTCAGTTCAGTTCTCTCTCTGTCTCTGTATCTCTCTCTCTCTCTCTCTCTCTCTCTCTCTCTCTCTCTCGTCAAAAACAATAAAAAAAATAAAATTAAAAAAAACTGATGACGGACAACTATGGAGACTGCTCTAGGCCCGCCCCCTTCTCTCTGTCTCTCTCTCTGTATCTCTCTATCTCTGTCAAAAACAATAAAATAAATCTTAAAAAAAAAGATAAAAACAGTTCTGAAATGGATGTTGCTGAGTATTGCAAAACAATATGAATATGCTTAACACCACTAAACTGTATATTTTTTAAATGGTAAAAGGGTCAGTTATATGTTATATGTATTTTGCCAAACTTTTTTAAAAAGAAGGATGTCAATTGAATTTGAATTTCAGATGAACAGTGAGTAGCTTTGTAATATAAGCATGTCCCCAATACTGCATGTGATGCGTTCCAAAATTTTTGGTTGTGTATTTGGAGTTCAAGTTTAAGAGTGTCCTGTATCTTATCTGATCATCCCAAAAAGAAGAAGGAATGGAAGGAAGGAGGGAAGGAAGAGAGGAAGGGAGGGACAGAGGGAGGAACTAGACAATTTCAGGAAGTTTCCTGAGAATGGGTCTGTTACTCTTTCTCCTGCCCCAGGTCACCTCTATCCAGCTCAGTAATATGAACACATATTGACAACCTGATTAATCAAGGCCTAAGATTTTACTGTTTCTTTAAAAATATAAGTGAGACCTCTATGGGTGATTTGGGATATTTGGCTATTTTTAAAAACTAGGGGAAGAAAAGAAGTACATGTATCTTAATTCTAATTCAGGATACTCAAAATGAAGAAAGTTGTTTTTTACCAGAGAAATTTTGCCTTGGGAAGATAGAAAAACCTTGTGTCTCAACTCTTAATTCCTCCTCATTCTTTTCTTGCCTCTACAAATGTTTATGCAATTTTATTTTCATTCATGGATTGGGACATTAAGCCTACTCATATCAGCACCCTGTAATAATATGGAAATAAACTATTACATTCCATGCAGACGTCTCCCCAATTTGTTCTCTTCTTCAAGGACACTTTCCAAGCTTTTTCCTATACAAATATCTGCAGATAACTGCTCTATATTTCAATATATTGAGTCATTTTATTCCACACCTCTCATTCTATTACCTTGATTTTAATCTCAGCGTTTTCTTTTCACAGAGTTCCAGTTTATGTCCACAATTACTGCCAAGATCATTTACTCTTAGAAGTTCAAATGGTCACTGCTGCTAGATAGAAGACTTTCAGCTTGATGCCTGAGCTAACCCAACATTTATTTTTTCCTATTACATCTATCACATACATATGCTGCCTCTTTTAACGTTTCTGTTTTGCTCTCTATCTTATTGCTTGGAGAAATTCCCACATTTTAAGTCTTCTGACAGATTTCTCACAATCATTTCCTTTTCCTCTCCTCTCAACATGACCCGTGCATTCATTTCAACTCTTAGTCTTTGCATTAACCATACCCAGTCATTTGTTTTCATTTTATGACTAAGTGTCCAGTTATTGGCAGACAGACAGATTTGATAAGAGCTTGTTTTTCAAATCTTACATGAGCCCCTGAAATTCAAGCTTGTTTTTAAGTCTTCAGAGCAAGAAATTTCCCTGTTTACATTGAGAGCAAACAGGTTTTGAATAGTGGATTCTATGATTTTTGGCCAAATCAAAAGTAGAATTAGGATAAAAGTGGTTTTCAAAATAAAAACAAGGAAGTTTGCCATTGTCCTAACTCTTTGTGCTTTTGTCCTTCACAATAGTTTAGGCTACAAATGGAATCAAACATGTATTTGAACACTCCCACTCCAATCTCAAATCAACTATGTTTAGTATCACTTCATTAGATTTTACAGTCAATACCACCATTACAGACTTGATTAAATGAACTCCACTGGGTTTTATAACATTAATTATAGCTGTACAACTCCTGCAGTCATCAGAGAAAATTTATTATGCGTGACTCCATCCACAGAAGGAGAAATTACTGACTGTTTGGGTGATGTCTTTTCAGAAGAGATCTGTAGTCTTTTTGATCTCTACAAACATAAACTATTAGAGGAATACATCTGGTAATATTAAACCTTGTAGGATCATTTAATCCCTTAAATATTAGAACAGCAATAGAAATGTGCTCTACAGTGAACCATGTTTAGGTTGTACTCCCTGTGCCTTCCCTTGTGCCTGATTCTACAATACACACCATTTCTCCAGCATTAGCCATTACTCAATAAATGTTTTTTAAGTAGCAGCTATGTTTCCTACTCTGAATGAGAATTGTACAATATGAAAAGATAATGAGTCTCGATTTCAAAAAGTTTATATAGGCTCTAATATCAACTGTGTGCAAAAATACAAAGTTTGCAATATCTCTGATAAAACAAAAAAGTTTGGATTCAGGAATAAAAGTTCTTAAACCCTAATTGTTTACCTTTTGGCTCCTGTTACCGGTACTTCCCACAAATAGTTCATGGTTACATTCAATTCTGGGGTGGGTGGGTGGGTTCATAGAACGAGTAGCCTGGGATTAGTGGATATTTGGTCCTGTCCAAAACATTTATGAAGACATTTGGTTCATGATTTATTAAATAATACAAACATTTAACTTTGTTAAATTTTTATTTATGCTAGGCTACCAAGGCCAGAAGGGTTATAATTGGCTATGCAATCACAACAAACACTGTTATTGGATCAATAAAACATGGTAGTATTTTTTTGTGTTAACCCTACAAACCAAAAGTATAAATAAACATTATGGTCTACTAGAACCCAGAGATATTTTCTAAGCATGGATGATTTGGTCAGGGCCAAATGTCCTACAATGGTAGATTCCACAAATGTGACCTCCACATGATCAACCAGTTCCTCCTAGATTGAATTTTTCTGCTGGTAGAAACGTTCCTGAGAAAAGAGAGGTTAGAATCAAAGAAATTAGTTAAGAGGAGACAAAATACTATGAATAAAATAAATATGTAGTTAGAAAGCAGTTTGTTTATATATTTGTGTGTATATAGTCATATATACCTGAACCGTGTAGGTGTAGTTCTTGGTTTACTCAACAGCATGTCCTCACTAGGGATTTGTGATCCAAGCCAAGGCAATGGGACCCAGGAAACTTGGCCCTCCTTTTGGTTCTTCCCATCTCCTCACATGTCATCCTCTTCTGTCTTTACCACAGTGCCCTCTTCTTGGACCAGACTGAGCTCTGCTTCACTAGCCATGGGGACTGAGACTCTCTGGGTTTACCTAATGGTTTAATAAGATCCTTAACTGCAAAAATACCACTACGACTGCTAATATTGCTTTTCTTTTTTCTTCTCAATTATTCTTTTACTTTAAAGCTGCTTTTTTCTACATGAATTGCCAAAATTCTGACTCTACATAGATCATTTTATTTCCATGATAAGAAAACAACAACTTTCTCTCCTTTCTGTAAGAAAAGCCATACATATCTGACACACAATCTTGAAAATCTTACGGCTTCTAAACCCAGGAGACATTGCCTCTTCATTTTTTACATCAAAAATCTTCTGACAATGTCATGGCAGTGGTCACTCTAGGGTTGCAGTAATTGGCTTGAGGCCAGCAGAGAAAAACATTAGCCCTTTTCTGCTCATCATACATGGGTCACAACTTTCACAGAATTGGCTTCCAGTCCCACTAGCAACTATAGCATTCAAAGAATTGAAGAAGAAATTTATGTGTAAGAGGAAGACAGCTGTTTCCTCTTTTCAATATATTTCTGACAAATAGTCCATGCTTGACCAAACTTTAGTCAAGCTCCTGAACCTTCTCCTAGGCCTGCCTGTATACTATCTTATAAAATCCAGTTTTAGCAAAAACCCTACTAAGTTAGTTTAGCAAGAATCCCCCACCCTCAATATCTGATCACCTTCATATCTGATTGATTCCTCATCCTCTACCAACCCCACGTGACATCTGATCGCTTTGGCATCTCTTCAGCAAGAATCCTATTAGATCAGTTTATCCAGAATCCCCTCTTTAACCGTGATGTTTCTTTCCTCTTAATAATTTTCCATTTACTGATACCTCTACACACATTCTATTTCTCGGTTAATGATTCCCACTTGGGGAAGCCGGGATGGCTCAGCTGGTTAAGCACTCACTTTACAGTCCTGGGGACCAAGGACCGAGTCCTGGCCCCAGCCTGTGTGGACTCATATGCTGAACTGGGGTGTGCTTCCCATGCAAGAGGCCCCCAACCCAGTTCCTGCCCTGCGCAGCCCCCATCCACCTGTGTGAAATGAAACCATGTTGAAACTAATAACGTACAACTATGGAGACTGCTCTGGGCCCTCCTCCTTCTCTCTGTCTCTCTCTGTCTCTGTCTAAAACAATGAAATAATTCTTTAGAAAAAAAAGATTCCCACTTGCCCATGCTGTATTTGGAGTTGAACCCAATCTCTCTCTCCCACTGCAAAATCCTATTGCAACAGTCCTACAACTATTGAAATAGTCTTAAATAAAAACTGCCTTATCTTTAACAAGTGTCAAGAATATTTTTAACACTAGCCAAAGGGCAAAGGAAATTTCCTCTATTCATTTTGTGCTCAGTTGAACAAATCACAAAGATTTTCAGACATATCTATTTCTCTGCCCTCATTTAAGCTTATGATTTTCCCCCAAGAGAATTCTTACACATTAAATACAATGTTATCTTTTTTAAATGTATTAAAATAGTCAGGCTCTTCAAAGAGGAACATGTGCTTATGCTGCATTTTTCCCAACTGCAGAGTATCATCTTTTTGAAGCCTCCCTGTGAAGAACTCTTTAGAACTGCCCTTTTTAGAATGAGCATCTGATGTGTCATCATCAATACCTCATCCCATGTGTCAAACATCATCAGTGCACTTGCAACACAGAGATTCCCAAAGCTGGCACTTCAAGGGGAGTGTGCAGCCACCCCCTGAGATTCACTATGAGTCACAGTGACCACAGTTGTACTGCAACTCAAGTAGCCTAGCGAGTCTGCAACACAGACAGCTGTATCCACTGCAGGTAGCACAAGAGATCCAGAGCCCACTGGCAATGGGGTTGCTCCTGTGGACCTTCATAGAAAGTCTCTTTATTCAACTATGTGCTTTCTTCTAGTGACATCTGATTATATGTAAAGCTAGTCAAAAAAATGCCATCGAGGTTATAATGAGCAAGCAAATCTTTTGGTCCAGTGTTTCCAGAATTTGCTGATGAGAAGCTTATTAAGGGGGAGTCCGTTAAGAATATGGAATTCAGGAATGCTGAAATAGCTCAGCAGTTGAGGACTTGTCTTGTAACCATAAGGTCCTGGGTTCAATTCCCGGCCCAGGCCTACACAAATCCACATGCTGAATTGAGGCACAACTGGTAACCACTGGGATGGTTTGGTGGTGAAAGTTCTCACCTCCCATGTGGGAGGCCCCAGGTTCAGGTCCCACCCCCTGCAGCCCCACATCCACCTGTGTGGAATGAAACCATGTCACAACTAATGATGTACAACTATGGAGACTAATCTGTCAGCCCCCCC
>PVKE010030043.1:0-19867 GCA_004027555.1 Craseonycteris thonglongyai
CATCTGCATATCAAGTCTCTCGTGCACTTCCCATATATGAGGAAAATGCTAGGTAACAATGAATTAAATGTGTCATTATTTATTGAGACCCTGCAAGTGCTTCAAAAACAGTTTGAAGAGAGATTTCTGCAGTTTACAAATATCGAGCCAATTGTCTCCTTCTGTATCAATCCTTTTACTTGCCAAATAAATGTAATAGGACTAGCCGCATGTATTGCAGACCTTGTTTAGGGGAAAGCAGAAGAACTAGAGTTAGAAATTTTGAACCTTAAGAACGATATTTTGCTAAAATCCTTAATATCAGAGGACTTATGGAACATAGTCAACAAAGAAAGATTCCCATTTTTAAAAAAAGCGGCACATAAAATCAAATAGTTTTTTGGGTCAACATATTTATGCGAATCTTTGTTTTCAAACATGAATTTAATCAAATCACTATATAGATCTCGATTTACCGATGAGCATCTTAATAATTGTTTGCTAACAGGGTTGTTGTCATACTCTCATAATTACGAGGCACTGGCCAATGAAATGCAATGCCAAAGATCACACTGACAGATTGGTTTTTTTTATGTTTTCTTTTATGTTTTTTTAAATGATTTTATTATACATGTGTTTTTTATTTATTTTGTATTACATTTTGTATATATGTTTCTTTGTGTGTATATAATTTGTACAATAAATTTATTATTTTAAAATTATTTTTGTTTATTATTTTTTATTCTTGTTCAATAATAAATATCCTTAGAAATAGCTGGTGCCTGCCGCCCTACCGATATTTTAGAATGCACCCTAGGGTATAAAAAGGTTGGGAACCCTTGCCTTGGGGTATGATGGTGAACAAAAGATGGATTCCCTGCTTCTATGGAATGCACGGTAGAAGGAGGAGACTGATAAAAACCAGGTAAAGAAATAGTAATTGCAAATTATGGGTGATGCTTTTAGGAAAACAACAGGGTGGTAAGATATAGATTAATGGGGAGGAGGGAAAAGAATGTCTTCTCTGAATAAATGGCATTTTAACCAAGCCTCTGAAGTGTGAAAGAGAGTCAGTACCTTGAAAATAGGGACCACCGTTTGGGGCAGATGAAAGAGTATAGACAAAAGCCTGGAAGAGAGCCATCATCGAGAGCTGTGCAGACTGTTCATGGTTCACACAGATCTGGCCCAAGAAGTAAAAAGGTGTTGATTTCCAGCCCGTCTCTGCTCCCGAAGCCATGTGCCATGGTGAGGGAAAAGGAAGAAATTTGTTCTTCTGAGTCTCACAAAGACACCACATGGGATGGCAGGAGCCCCAGCCTTGAGGTACAAAGAGGTGACTCTTAGTGCCTGGGCTGTAGGCCTCGTTCACATCCTGGGATCTGAACTCAGCTTTCAGACACCTGTCTACATATGCCTGGCTATAGCCTAGTCCGGGGGTGGCGAACCTGTGGCACGCGTGCCACACGTGTGGCACACGGAGCAATTATTTCGGCATGCAGAGCTGTGAATACCATTTAAAAAATTATTGTTTATGCTCTTATAGTCATAAAAATACTCAATCTCTCTAGCTCACTCGACGGGTTGGCACGCGAGTCGAGCGAGTATACTCTTATTTCATAAACTTTGGCACTCAATCGCCAAAAGATTCGCCACCCCTGGCTAGTCTATGTTTGGATTTATTTATCAAATGGTAACAACTCAAATTTATGTGGCAATTCACATTTGCATTATATCTCATACAATCTTCCACTATCTCTGTAAGGTAACTAAGGCAGGCATTTTTTTCCTTTAAATGTACTTACAATAAAGTGAGTATATTTTAAGTGTTTGATTCGATACATTTCAATAATTGTATACACCTACCTATGCAACACCTAAAACAAATACAGAACATTTCCAACATGCCTAAACGTCTCTTCCTCCACTGTCCAACCCTGCATTTCCACACTGCCTCCTAGGCAACCACTGTTTTAACTGCTATCACTATTGTGATCGGTTCTGCCAGTTCTTGATCTTCGTAGAAATACATAAATGTAATTATGCAATAAGTCTCCACCTTCTTGTGCTCAATATAATGTTTTGGTTTTCTTTTTGAAGTTGATTCAATCACATTGGTATGTGTCTCCATAGTTTATTCCTTTTATTATTGAGTAATATTCCATAGAATATACCACAATTTATTGATTTGTTATCTTATTAATGGCATTTGTACCATTTCCAGAATGGTTATTTTGACCAAAGCTGCTATAAATATGCTTGTACAATTCTTATTGTGGGATTTATTTTTTTCCCTTTTGGGTAAAACCCAAGGTAAAATTCTGAGTCATACGGTATGTTATATTTAACATTATAGAAAACTGCCAAGCAGTTCTCCAAGGTTATTATTTACTGTTTTACACTCTCATCAGCAATCTATGTGTTGTTGTTCCACAACTTCGCCTACATTTGATGTTAGACATTCAGGTGACTATACACTGCATCTCACTGAGTCTTTATTTTCCATTTCTCTGATGACTAATCCAGTTGAGCACTTTTCACATGTTTACTGGTCGTTTGTCCATCTTCTGTTCTGTGTATTCAACATTTTTTATAGCGCAATGACTATTAATTGCATTTTATAGATAAAAAAATTGAGACTCAGAAGTCAAGTGATTTGCCAAAAAGTCACAGCTAATATGTAGCAAGTTCAAGTGATTTTTTCACATCTCCTGACTCTAACTGGTATTTCATTTCCAATATACTGGACTGTTTTCTACAGTGGATCCCAACCTTAGCTTCTTCATCTGTAATGTTCTATAGTTTCCTTAACCTCAGGGCCTATCAGACAAGGGTGTGATGGAAAAGTACAGATGTGGAGAAAGAAAATAGGGAATAATTTGAGGTTCACTGAAAACAACAGTGATTCTTTTTCAAACAGAACTCAGAACCATTTCTCTCTAATTCTGAGGTCCTTGTATGATGTCTGATGCTTTCTCAGGCAGAAATCTACTCTTAGTTTCAACCACTCAATGCTGCCAAGCTCAAAATAAACTCTTCTTGTTCAAGGGCAAATGTATTTCACTGGGCTACGTGTAACTCCTTTCAGCCTATTTGGTTTTAATTCAATCAGTTAAAATAACCACAGTTTCTCCTGTCCATATGCCACATTGCACTAAATTAATATTTGGTTGATGAAGTGTAAATGCTCCTAAATGCTGAATTTTCTCTCATATATCTGGAGGAGGTGATGAATATATAGTGTGTGTCTTGTGACTTTTTTTTTTTTAAGTATGAGAAGTAAATGCATTTTGGAGTCAGACTGTCACGCAAAATCCCTACTTTTCCTTGATATAGAAGGTAAGTCACTGAAGGAGCATTGAGAATGAATAAGTAGCTCTGGTCATATTTGATACATTGAACTTGAGTGTTGAGGGTTTGAGAACCAAGTGAAACTCTGTGACCTCCCTTTCAAATCAAGAGGAGGCTCCTCACTAGACTGGCAGTCCTGGCGGAAGGCGCCTGTTGCAGTCCTTTTAATCCTCTCGGAGCAAAGTCTTGGATTTTCCCCTCCAATAATGAATGAAGTGAATGAGCCATTGAGCTTCTAATTCCATTCAATGCCTTCGCTCTCCTGCGAGGTGCATCCGGTGGGGCTGACAATGCCACAGAGAAGAATTACATTGAGTACTTGGCATACACAGTCCTTGAAAAAGCTCTGCTGAGCACCCCCATTCAACCCCTCCCGGGTCTGCTTTCATGGGAGTTCAGAGTCTGGGACAGAGTGAAGAAAAAGAAGTGGGACAGAGAAGTCTGGAGACAGAAGAGCCAGGCCAGAAATAAAAGGTCTGTGCCAATGTCTGTAAGGAGAAGACTGGAATAATAGGGATAAGGCTAAACTCGCACAAGACTCATTAAAGCCATCTTAAAAAGTATTCTTTCCCCTTCTTTAACTTCTTTTTTTATTTCTTTTTCTGTTTTTCTTTCACTTCCAATTCAATAAATGCCTTTTCACTGCTGTGCTCTTTAGGTCAAATGCTCCTGACATTTGTACAGCACACTTGCTCTGGCATTTTTAGGAGAAAGGGGAAGAAGATTTCCTTTCAGCTGAGAGTCATTTTAATGGGTAAAGTGGCATTTACAGTTCACGTGTAAGTGACAGTGCAGACTGCTGGGTCCTACCTATCACACAAGTGCAGGTCTTCATTTTTACATTTGCATGTGCAAATGCAAGCAGCTTCCTCCCGGCTCCTTGATGTGAATATTTTGAATTCTCACTGTGATTAAGTACAAAGAATTCTCTCTTCTATACAAAGATTTGCTGGGAGACTATGGAGATAAAGCATTGGTCACATGGATGAGATAGTCCTTGTGGAGGTAGGAAGGTGAGCAATTTGGCAGGAGACTGGATTCCCGCCAGCCACACAAATACTGTCTATGGAGCTCTTGGACTGCAAAGTAAATGAAGAAAGAAAGCCTGGAAAAGAGGGAAGGCCTTTTTAGAGATTTATTTATTTATTAGTTAACCAAGGGTGAGAGGACCGTTTCTGAAATTTGGTCTAGGGGCCCAGAATTCAACTTATACCTACGTTCAAACTCCAAACAGAAATGTTCCTAGAAGAGTTAAATGAATGCATTTTGGCTGGCACTCAGGAGAAAAAAATAAACGAGGATGGCAGGACAATTTTCTCTATGGTTTGACTGACCACCCCAACTCCCCAGATTACTCATGTAAATCACTACCCACTGAGTGGGGGCCACGTAGGGTAATCAAACAATCAAATGCTCCCAGGCAATGTGGGAAGCATGCGAAAAGCACCCAATAGAAACATCTTGTTGGCTTTATCCAAAGAAAACTCGAACACAGGATTCTATTAATGAGCGAGGCACGTCCACATTAGTTTGTTTTTTATTTTTTAAGCAAACATTCCTGACTAATAACACATGTTTAAATCAGATTTAAGTACCCACTAAGGAAAGCAAGGTCACATATATGGGTTCTGAAGTATCAGAACATATTTCCAATACAAACTAAATAGCTGAGTAGAAATAAAGCATTTTGTCTTTGGGGCATAGATACTCTTTTTTGAGCTAAGTGCTCTAGTAGTCTTTTGAAATCACAGCATGTTAGAACCTGAAAGGACCTTCAGTATCTAGTTTGAGCCCCTCAACTAGAAGGAAAGAAACCTAAAAGTGTTGTTGTTGTTGTTCTAAAGCCAGGGGAATCCTGGTCAGATCCTTTTCAGAAAGGAACGACTCAGCCTGCCTTGGTCTTTGACTCATAGGAAAGGTGTAGATCCCACCCATGTAGTCAAAGCTTCCTGGCTGGCCTGCTGCTTATTTTGAAGTTAACAAAGGCCAACAAAGCCTATTGTGAAATGTTTCTTTGGAGGACCAGAATCTAAACTGACCCTCCTTGTCATGGTCACTTTTTTTTTTTTAAGATGGCAGATTTACACACGGGAGGAGAGAGATTCCAATCAGGCTAGGAATAAGAGGGTGCTCTGCTTTATTGGTTGTGATTGCGGTTTTCCATGAGCTTCTAGGGCTATCAGGTTTATCATCATGGCTGAGGATGAGGCTGAGCATGAGGTGAACAATATAACAATCATTTCCTTCCTGGTGCATCCCCAAACGGCCAGCACCGTCAGCACATCATCAGACAACCTACATTTGCACTGTTGCTGCGGACAGCTTCATTATGCCTGTGATATTCAGCTGGGTAATTCATTTCCCGAGCACAGCAATATCTCCTGATATGCCTAATGGGATGAATGTAATTTTGTAAGCTTTTGAAGATGAATGTCTCCCCTTGTGCTGAGCTTTCCCTAATATGGGAAACAATGACAGCTACCAGTAGGAAACAGCATTGTGGCATTTGACTTTTTGGTGCAGGTTGAGTCTCCAAACCACAAAGGCAGGAAACATTAGTGATTGAAATGATACACTAGATGTGGGTCACTTAATGTCCCTTGTAACAACTTTTTGGCCTGCCTCTGCATTTAACCTTCATATGGTCAGGGCCCTCAACAAAATAAATTAGTTAAATAATGGTTCCCGGGATAGGGTGGGTTTTTTGGCATGACATGCCTACAGCCACTTAGCCTGCTACCCGAAAATAAAAGAACTAGGTAATGAGAAATAAGAAATGTGACCCATGTGTAACATCCAACACTCATGCTGTAATTTTTCTTCAACCTAGGGACAAAAGTATTAAATACATTCCTCTGAGTTATCTTTAATTCAGTTTTATTAAATGTATATGTATTGAACATCATCTCTCATGCACAGGACACCAACCTTTGAGATGAGAGGCCAAGTCCCAAGGTAGTGAGACCTGAGTCCTTTGTTCATGGAGATCTCAATCCAGTAAGGAAAGTATCACCCCACATAACTCTGAGGAAGTTAGACTATGCTGAGTAGCTTAGAATAGTTACAAATACTGCACTTAGAGAAGAGAAGCATACTCATTCTTTTTGGAAACAGAAAAGAGAAAATTAACACGCAGTCTCCAAAGCCATCTACCTTAACCCATCACTCATCTGTATTCTTTTGAAGGGAAATTATTTCCAAAGAATCTTATGTGAGTTGACTTCTTAGTTCTGAGAGTTAGGAAGCCCCATCTTATCTGATTTCTAAGTGCTTCGTGGTCATCATTGATAAGGATCAGTTCCAAGAATCCCAAATGAAAATGGAGAAGTCAACATTATGCTAGGTCTAAGACTCTTTCAGCTTATCCTTTTATCTACCACAGCCTCTGTCTCCTTGTCTTTATAAGAGACTCTTTCTTACTGGCAGCTAGAAAATACAAATGGATTCTGTGCTAATACATTTAACTACAGATATTTTTAATATTAAGATTTTCTTTACCAAGAAAGAAAAGGAGGGAGGGAGGGAGGGAGGGAGGAAGGAAGGAAGAAAAAGAAAGAAAAAGAGAATACCTAGGAAGAGGAGGAAGCAGAGAAACAGTCTACTTAAACTTCAGTTGTCATTTATCCTTCAGTATTTTGACACATTAGCTTGACCACTGTGAGTCGTATGTTGACAGTTTTCATGCTTCCTGGTGAATACATATATGGTTTGATGGGTAGGTGCACATGTATGTAGGGTTTTTTGTTTTGTTTTGTTTTTAAAGATTTATTTTTTATTGTTTTTGACAGAGAGAGAGAGAGAGAGAGAGAGAGAGAGAGAGAGATACAGAGACAGAGAGAAGGGGGAGTATGTAGGGTTTTGAAACTATGTTGAAACCATGCAGTCTACCAACTGCTTCGTTGTCCTGATCTGAGTAAACTCTTTCTCTAATATATGAATATATGAATCATCAAATTCTAGAGCATTAACCATTTCATTCTTAAATTTTTTGAGAATTCTGCATAACATTCTCAAAGCGAAGATGTAAAAATCATCTTGGGCGTCAAGCTGCAAATCAAAGCCTTTCCCAGAGAAATGGCCAAAATGAATGTTGTAAGTGGAGAGGGGTTTCAACATCTCTGATGGTGTGTAGTCCTCACCGACAATTCCACCATAGTCCAAATCTCACGATACAGATTCATGGCCAAGATCCAGTTAGCAACCCATTTACTATAAATGCTATTCTTCATAAAATCCAGAACATCAAAGAATGCAGATGGCCTTGGGGGCGGTAACAAAGAGAAGTGACCTGTGCTAATTCCGCTTAGAGAGATTTAGGTGAATACTGCCACCTATTGATAGGTGACATATATGTCACAGATTCTTCCTCTGACCTGACAGGGTGCAAATGCTCCTCAGAGCAGATCTCATTACTCAGTTGGCCCAAACATTTTCATAGCCCTAAGTTCACCATCCTTCATGGATTTGTGATAAAAAATAAGCAGGTCTACCACTCAAAACAACTCACAAATTGTATTTGTGGTAAGAAGCAAAGGAGGGAGGCATACATGCTATGCACTTTGCAGACAGAGATCTGGGTTTGAGTCTCAGCTCAACCCCTTGGTGAGCAGAAACAATTTAATTACCGTAGTTTCTCAGAACCTTAGTTCCCTCGTCAATGAAAAGTGGATAATCCTTTTTGTGTGGCGCGAGAAGTCAGTGATGGCGTTGCAGGGTACACAGGAAGTGTTTGATAAGTAGCAGCAATTATTATTTTTCCACCGAGCTATTAAAAGGAACTCTTTGTAATGTAATGACCGGGAGGTAATACGACAAACCACGTCACGTATCAGACTCTGGACTCTGGTGAACTGCTCCACAGTGCTACTTGTCTGCTGTAGTATCTCTGACATCCAAAATTAAGACAGTGTGAACATAAATATTAGAACTTTAAGTGTGCCAATTGAGAAAATGAGAATAAATGGGCTTCATTACCCAATGTCTCCCGACTGCCCTACAGGATATATAGGGCTGAGCAGATAAAGAATTATGATAAAATTTGGGAGCCCTGTATAAATGGGGCTTTGTGACCTGCTGGATAAGGTTGAGACTTCGAGCCAGACCTAGGAGGTTCACATTCCTTCCTCGGCATGGTGTGGGGGGGATCCCAGGCTCACACAAACAATAGGGGATTCATAGCTTGAGAATTCTAATGATGACTGAAAGGAAGGTGGCAGCCAGAACAAGAAGACTTTTCAGAAGCGGGACCCTGATTATCACATCGGTGTTACAGCCCCGAGAGAGGCCGCTGTGAGGCCGCATGAGGCCGTTCTTGGAAAGCTGTCGGTAAAGTGTTTGTAACCTCCTTAAGAGAATTCCATTTCTCAAAAAATGCAACACTGGGAAAAAAAAAAAAAAATCTCACATGATTCATTCAGATAAACACTCTGTCATCAAATCACGCTGAAGTCATCCGCACCCTCTCTTTGTGAAGAATCTTTTTGACTGTCATGAATCTAGTCTCCAAGACTTAGAGAAAAAATCCAAAACAGGGTTTCTCAGGATATTTGGGGACCTTTACTTTTAGTTTGAAAGGTCAACAGTGCTTTAAAAACAAAATAGTCAAGAAATGCCAGGCCTACAAACCGGTCTGCACCTTTTGAAAAGGTCTGCTTTGAATTGAATAGCCCGTGCCCTCCCCCACCCCTTTCTCTCTTTTTCTTCTTCGGGGCTTAGAAATGGAGAGGGAGGAGGAGGAAGAGTTTCACATTCATTACTAACAACTTCGCACATAATAAGCATGTTCAGATCCACCCTGGGGTGTTAGTTTTCTTTTCCTATTTTTCGTCTCCTTTTTTAGCAGCTTTTGATAAGTAGCACATTTTATTTTGGAAAAAGGAGTTGGGAGCTGTTATTGAGTAGCCGCGCCCTAAGGAAGGTCAGGAGATTAGGGGTCGGAAGTACACTGGCCAGACTCCGGTGACCACAGCAAGGGACTGCCGCTTTCTTCCCATCATTTTATCTTCAGACTCCAAGGACAAGGCATCCTCAAAAGAAAAAAAAAAAATCTTTGCTGAAAAAAAAAAGTGAAAAATTGTTAAGAAATGATCATCAAAAAGTGATCAATTTAAATTTATGTCTTACAAGCAAACCACATAGAACTAACCACAGGGCAGACATGCATTTGCAATGATGTATGGACCGTCTCAAAATATGGGCATGGCTTTGCTGGGGAAAGTAGACACTGGTCGCTTCTGACGTCGGTGGGCTTTGGCCTAATTTCACAAGGATTCTGAAATTCTAAATGTTGCACTTCACAAATCAGAGAGCAGTCCAGTGAAAGGAACCTTTGAATTTAACTGGCCCAACTCTTTCATTTTACAAGTGGGAAAACGGAGACCTCGTGGTAGAATGGAACTTGCCCGAGGTCACACAGCTGGTGAGGAGTAACCAGTAGCTCAAGGAGTCAAGCTCAAAGGTGTCATCCAAAACTGGGGTCCTTCCCACTGACCTCAACAGCTCTGAGATGGGAAACTGCAAACCTTCACGTTTAATCTGGGAGTCCTTTTTCTAAGGAGCTCCCCACCAATTCCCCTGCAAATAGCCCCGTGAGTTGCCACAGGTAGTTCATCTGTCATAGCCTGAAATGACGTCCTTAGCTGCTATGAAGTGGCTTCTTCAAAGCGCTCTGGGCACATTCATATGGACTCAGCCTCCTGCTCTTGTCGCTCTCTCCGAAAGGTGCACACACCATGACACAAATGCCTAAATTCTCTCTGTGACTGTGTACTGGGATGGATGGACATCACCATTAGCTGCCTTCATGCAGGTCCGAACTTTCCTCTCATTTCCTCTCCCGATCTCACCTGTACCCCTGACAAATCCTCCCACATTCCCCTCCTCACCGCCAGCGTCTTCCTGCTTCCCCGCTGCTTACCACCTTGATTCATGGTCCACAATGGCTAGCCCAGAGGGATCCCAGTCAGTTAACACCCTCGACATTCTCTATGCCTTAACCCTACAGAAGCACATTCAAACTCTCTCACTTCGCACTTGAGCACTTCGGCCTACTTTGGAACTTCAATTCCGTTAGATCCTGTCAGCACCATTCACTCCAACCCGACTGGACTACCGCCATGTCCCCAATGTTGCAGAACCTCTGCGCACGGACTCCACGCCCTTCCCTTCTCTTCAGCCCCTGGAAGTCTTCATCCCCCCAGATCCATCCACATGAACCCTTGTCTGGGCGTCTTCCCTGAGCCTCCCAGAAGGACATCATAATTCTTTTGTGCTCCCGTAGCACCTAGCTCATACTTTTTCTTTAATGACACATTTAATTCTGCCCTGTCGTACAAGTTGCATGGCTGTCACTAAACAGATCTCTTTTCTCTATGAAAAGATGCCTCATTCATTAGACCCTCCTTGCCGTAGTGCTTCATCAAATGCATGGTATATAGTGAGTGCTTTTCTTTCTTGATGTTTATTGAGCATCTATTAACTGTGAGGGCTGAAGGAAGAAAATATGAAATCATTAAAAGGCCATCTCCCTCTTCAGAAGAGCTTTAATGAGTGAGACAAATTCACAAATAACCTAAGCAAGTGAACTAACTGTGGGGGTTGAATTGGGTGGAGAGGAAGTGCTGAGTATGGAACAAACGTTCTCAGTGTTCCAACTGAGAACAGTGCTGTTATGATACGGAGGGTGGGGTGAAGGGAGAAGGGCGGGGAGGCAAGGTTGCTTTCAAAAATTCATTTTTATTTTTTTGGAGAGAGAGAGAGTGAGACAAGGGTGTGAGCAGAGCAGTCTCCATAGTTGTGTGTCACTGGTTTTCTACATGGTTTCACTCCACAGGTGGGTGAGGGCTGCGCAGGGCAGGAACCTGGCCAGGGACCTCCACTATCGAAGGCACGCCCCCGCAAGCTGGGGGCCTCCTACATGGGAAGCATGCCCAGGGCGGGAGCCGAACCAGGGACCTCCCACATGAAAAGCTCAGCCAGGCATATGGGTCTGCACAGGTCGAGGTTAGGATTTGATCCTTGGACCCCAGGGCTGCAAGATAAGCACTCAACCTGCTGAGCCATCCTGGCTTCCCCAAAGCTGCTTTTAAATCCCTCTCTGTGCTGTGGTCATTATTAGAGTTCTGTCTAGCTCTGGCCAACCCAACCCAACCCATCCTTCCCCTAATACCTAATACCTAAAGCAAGACTGGTCACCTAACTTCCTGTTAAAATGTTTGCTATTGAATGCATAAAGCATCAAGTAATTGCAGGCTTATGCTAGGAAGTATGGAGAACACCAACTTGTAAAGATGAGACAAACTCCAGGAAACAGCTGGAGAACAAAAAGCAAGAAGGTGCTGTGAAGTGGTGGGGGTGAGGGACAAAGTAAGTGTGGACTCTATAAGGGCTGAGACTAGTCAAGAAGGAAGGATCAGAGGAGGCAAGGCTTCAATGCATGGCCGCTTGGCAAGGACGTTAGATGTACTACGGGAACTTTAGGGTTCCTTTCAATTTTCAGGGTCCCGTTATGCTTGGAGATGGTTTATTCACTCATTCAACAAACACATGCTATGCACCACAACAAAATATTCACCAAATATTTATTGAGTGCCTTCTATGTGCCAGGAACTTGGCTAGACATTGGAAATAGAGCATGAATAAGAATCTTTTGCACTCAATCTCTTACAGTTTAATGGGGATGACTGATATTAAACAAGAAAATGCAACAAAATAGTGATGAGAGGGTATAAGTTGTTATAGGACCACAGAGCAGGGAACCTCACAGCCCAGGGGCTAGAAAAATATCCTTGAGAGGTAATGTTGCAGCCAAGCCTCTAAGGACATGAGTTCATCAGAGAAAAGGGACTGAACATTCAGGCAGAAGAATCACATAGGCAGGATTCTGGAGTGACTAGAGAGTATGGCATGTCCAAAGACCTAGAAGACATTCAGAAAGACTGCGTGGTAGGAGGTGGCAAGAAATCAGGTGAGAAGTAGGCAGAGCCAGATTACGAAGAATTTTGCTAAAGTATGTCAAAGAGTTTATGTTTCATCCACAGGCTTTTGGTAACATTAAAGTATTTGGCACAGTGTCTCCAACCTAATAAACACTTAATACATGTTTGCTAAAGAATGGGTTAATGAATAAATGAGTGCATGAATAAAGGAGTGTGTCTCCTTTGCAATGGATGTGTGCACTGTACATGTGCACTGAATGTGTGCACTGTACATGTGCACTGGACATGTGCAATGGATGTGTGCACTGGACGTGTGCAATGGACATGTGCACTGAATGTGTGCACTGGATGCATGTTCAGACTCAAGCATGCGCTCCAGGAAGCAATGCCCATCACAGGAGGCATCGTCTCCTTAGATTTGCAGAGCACATTGAACTATGGCCCCTGTGACGCAGCCCCTAACCTTACTGGGATTGCTCAGTCACCTGGCTTACCCCAGCAGATGGAATTTAAGTAAATCTGCATTTAAGTCAACATTTTTCTACAGATAAGGGTCATGTTTTACCTGATAATCATTTAGGCTTAAGCTAAGAAAGGTTAGCCTGACTCTTTCTTAACCCTTGATTGAAAAAAAAAAAATTAGCCTTCTGACCTTCATGGGCATGAATATTCCCAAATTAGTTCTTTGAAGTGCTGCTTCCATGGACAAAGAAGTCCATGGAGAGAAAGAGAAAAAACATTCCAGAGAGAGAGCGTTTTGCTTTGGTGTGAGAAGGAAAAAGTTAAGACAATTGTGGAAAGCTGAACTGAGCTCTCCCCTTGGATGCCCAGGCTTTCTGAGTTCCTGAGTCTTGGGCCTCAGATCCGAGAAGAGCACTTGTTGGGGTTAAGGGTGCCCCCAGGTGAGATACTGTCTCTAGAAAAGAAGAGATTTTCAGGAATATAAAATGCCATTCCCAGGATTCATTAACCAGGTCAAAGATGAACACTCTCCTCTCTTGTCTGTAACCAAGAGACTTTCTCCTGATTTGCTACAGAGTCACAGTCAGAACTAGGGACTTGATTCGGCTCCAGGTATAAATAACAGACCAGAATCAGTGCCCATTAAATGGGTCCAAAATGATTTCTGAAGTCCTCACAGAGGCTAAGCTTTCATTTGGCAGAAAGAGAATCTGAATAGAGCGTTAGAAGGATTCTTAATGCTGTTGCTAGGGACGTGTGTGTATCTATGTGTGTGTTGGAGAGGGGTGGTATGCATATGTGCTCTCAAGCAGCGAGTCTTTCTAACATAATACGCAGCCTGTGAAGGTCATTTGCTGTTTTATTCCAGAAAGACACGTGAGAAATGCCTACCTAAGCGCTTTCTAGGGAATGCATTCTGTGTGTCTTTTTAAGTCATGTAGAAAGCATAACGCTGTGAAAGGAGCCAGGTGCACACAGACGTGGCTGGCATGGAGGAAACTCTGGAATCTTCCTCCTAAGAGGAGCCTCTTGGGGGTGCCGGGATGGCTCAGCAGGCTGAGCGCTCGTCTTGCAGTCCCGAGGTCCAAAGAGCATATCGCGGGCCTGGCCCCTGCGGACCCATAGGCTGAACTGGGGTGAGCTTCCCATGTGGGAGGCCCCCAGTTCAGCTTCCTCTCCAGGCTGTGCCTCCCCTGCTGGAGACCCCGGGCCAGTTCCTGCCCTGCGCAGCCCTGCACCCACCTGTGGGGTGAAACTATATGGAAAACTGATGACTTATAACTATGGAGACTGCTCTGGGCCCTCCTCCGCCTCTCTGTCTGTCTCTGTCTCTCTCTGTGTCAAAAACAATAAAAATAAATCTTTAAAAAAACAAAAACCTCTTGGTGTCCCGAGTCCCGGGTCTGCAGACTACCACCTCAGAACCTGCTCAACGACAATCTCGAACATTGGTTTAGCAGCCTCAGCTGCATCGGGAGCTTTCATAAGAAAGCCCTTGGCTGCTGCGGGCGCTGGTAAAGGATTGCACAGGTGAGGGGATGTGGCTGCCACCTGTGCACATCTGGTCCCTGGCAGCTGCAGGAGGTAGGGGGTGACTAGCACCAGGAAGGCTATATAGATCATTTGCAATCACAGATCACTGGGTGAGCTCTTGGATGCTCGGTGATATTTCCTTCCCTGCAGTTGATGTAGATCAAAGCTAACTAGCTGCCTCGCTGCCCCTTTGCTCATCCTTGAGTGACAGTCCGTTCCGATTCAGTCTTGCTGGCCATAAAGCTTGTTGTCCCTGCATTCTGTTCCTAAGGGACCTCACAGATCCAACAGGCTAAAGGCACACTGAAGTCGTGGCATCCTTTTACTACACACACAAGAGCCTGAGACATGAAACCTTCTCGGGACCGCAGTCCCCAAATACACCTAGTTTCTGAACCGCGCTGTTTCCCTCTCCCCTTGTCTCCCCGCGCATCGTTTGCTTTGGTATTTCGCAGTAACGGCAGCTTCGTGCTCATGGACTTCAGCTTTTGCCTGGAGTGATCCTGTTCGCATTTTCTTCTTTACACAGAATAGGAAGGAGGCTCGCTTGCTTTGCGCAGAGGCTGAGCCACAGGAGAAAGCAAAGCCAATGTGATTTATTGAATGAAAGCACTGGACGATCACCAACAACTTGTTCCTCTGCGGCCTCGAACCACCACCTAAACTGGTGAGTCAAATTTATTGTTATCTTGCTTCCTGTGAATGTGGGGCTTTCTTAGTCACTGATTATTTTGAAAATGTGTATGTGTTGCTGCGGCTTCAATGATATAAAAAAAATAAAAAATAAAAAAATCTGCATTTTCCCAAACTTAGCTGCAGGCAGTCTGTGAAGAATGCACGCCAGCACCTACACAGTGGTCTGCATAGCACATACACGTCCATGTGGAAAGGCAAGGATGGGGGTGGGGAAGCCCCGTTTCTGATAACTGGGCATTTTATTTACAGCCAGCTGAAGGACATTATGTGCTTGCATAACTGAGTCCCATTAACTATAAAAAATATTCTTTTGTTGTCTAAGATCATTTTCTAATCGGGTTCCTGAGCACCTACCAAATACCTGTTGGATCAGGTAGATGGGTCCCATCATGCTGATAATCCTCAATACAAACCCAGGCATATTGTTGCCTTAAGTCCTGTTTGCAACAGAGACAAGCAGGGTAGCATGCCAGCCTTCTGTGCATCCTGGGCGAGAGTGCCCACAAATAACTTCATGACTATAATGTCCAGGCTACCTGCCAAGGGGACTCAGTGGGCATGCTTCATGCAAGCCCTTGTTGACCCACTGCAATTCTGCACCCCTGTTTCTTAAATCCTTCCTTTATTCCATGAAGCTATATATTTAGGAGTATGCACTAGGTTTGAAGTGGACTATTTCAAGTGGCCTGTCACCTGTGCTCGTTAGCCCAGCCAGGCTGTAGGAAGTACCATTGATAATCAAGGCTGTTTTTGTTCTATGCCTGCCCCTCCTCAATCCCCATAATCACTTGGTTTCTTCATTTCCTAAATAATATGTGACTCAACCTTGGTAGAAGAGGAAACTGGACTGAGAAAGCAATTGCTGTCTCTACCACCACCACCATGTCTCCTTAGTCTTTGCTTGCCTGGCTATTGCAAGACTTTATGGCAGCACCACTCCACCTTTGGTGGACTCAGAGTCCATATAAATGTCATACAGAGCTTAATGTCTGTGGCGCACTCTATCTGCCGTATTTCACCGGTCATTCAGATAAAGGTATGGCCTTGGTGCTGAGAAAGATGGATGATATTGGAACAGTGAGCAGCATGCTTCTCTAAATAAAAACCAAAGTTTCTGAGAGACAATAGAAAGTATTGCTAGGCCACTCACAGGAGCAGGCTCATTCTCTCATGATTTGGCATTCTAACAGGAAGGAGACAGAACTGCCTAGTGGTTAGAGATATCAGGATACCAGTACACTTTTTTCCTAGACTCAGCATTCATCTTTAGGAAATTGCTTTATTCTCCCTGGGTCACCCTCCTCCCCCATTCTTCCCATTCCTGATTGTTTGAAAGAAGACATGCTAAGTTTAGTGAATGTACCCATGAGACACTACTCCACTCCATCTTATTAATAGGTACAATACGTCAGCAAGATCATTGTTCACACACTTGAATCCAGAGGCCATGCATCAGAAACCCACCGATGAGTGTTTCGGTGGGAATAAGGAGTGTTTCTGTGGGAATAAGGAGTGTTTCTGTGCCTCTTTCTCATCTAAGGGATGCAGAGCACTCTGTAGGAAGCATGATCACTTTTAAAGGATTGGAGGGGAGACCAGAGCTAGCAAATGGCATTTAAAAAAACTTCCAATTCAAAGAAATAGGTCACATAAATTTTTTTTTCAATATTAATCAGTCATAACTGATTTTCTATTCTTATGATGCCAAGATACTGAAGATCTCCAATGTTTTAAAACAACACACATGAAAATATCTTGGGGAATTAGTTCAAGGATGAGTGGAATCCATGTATAGAACTTAAGGCAACTTTCAGTTGTTCAAATGACCCTCCTACTCATACACATGGAATTAGCAGCTGCAAATGTATTATGATTTGAGGAGTTCTAGAAGGCTTACTTGAAAAAAAAAAAATAGTCGCATAGCTAGAACTCGGGTACCTGAGATTCTTTCATCAGGGATTCAATTAAATATTACTATCTTTTATTAATAGGCTGACCAGATGTACTGTTTCTAATGGGACAGAAAACAATAGAACCTGTTTCAAATGGTACATATGGTCAGCCTAGTTTCATTGGGCTAAATTCAAGGTGTCAGTAGGCTGACCACTTGTACCATTTGAAATGGGACAGTACTGTTGTTTTCTGTCCTGTTTAAAACAGTATGTCTGGTCAGCCCATATTATAGTATAAAGTACACATTTTCTTAGGAGAAATAATAAATTAAGGCAGTGATAACTTATCATAAATGAATGTATTAAAGTTTTCCATCTCAGGGGAAACTCAAAGGATGTGGCATTAATATTATATTAATTCTATTGCTTTCTGTTTATTTCATACCTTTCTCCAAAAACTTTCTTTATAATGATGATTTCACCCTTGATCAGAAAATTAAACAACCTTTAGGACAAGGTCTTTCCTTCCTTTTATGGAATGCTTGGATTAGACAATACCGTCTAAATTTCCTCTAGACTGAGCTTGTCTAACCTGTGACTTGTGGGCTGCATGCAGCCCAGGAGGCTTTGAATGCATCTCAAAACAAATTCGTAAACTTTCTTAAAACATGATGAGATTTGGGGGGGGGGGGGGCTCATCAGCTATCATTAGTGTTAGCATATTTTATGTGTGGCCCAAGACAATTCTCCTTCTTCCAATGTGGCCCAGGGAAGCCAAAAGGCTGGATATTCCTGCTCTAGACCCTTGAGAATCACACTATAGAAAGAAGAACTCACTATTTCTCCCTCTTGTATTCCTCCTCCCACCCCCCAATTATTGGTGGAACATTATGTGCCTAGTGCCAAGCAAAGCTCTTAGAAGTTATCTTCAGATTTTCCATTGTTCCTCTTTCCCTGCCATACAACCACTAACAAAGTTTGGTCTTTCTTAATTCTTTCATTTTTGAAATCTGTTCAGCCCTCTCTATCCCCATTGTCACAGGCTATAGTTGAAGGTCACAGGGACTTTCTCAAGAGCTTCATGTTTGGTTGTACCCAGTCACTGGTTCCACCATACCCACCCCTTCAGATAACCATCTGGATGCTACCCCGGAAATTCTCTAATACTGCATATCTCGCTTTCCTTAAAGTTCTCTAATGCTCCCTGTTGGAAGCTGGTGGAAGTCTATAGTCCTTACCATGACATGCAAAGCCTTTGCTGGCCTGGCCCAGCTACCTCCCTGGGCTTGTCTCCCAAGGCCCTGAGATGGTGGATGAAATGTACCTCTGTGGACATTGACCTCCCAGCAGCACACTGGCACTTCAGACCTGTGTGTCCTCACCCAAGTTATCACACCTGGACGCCCTTTGTGTTCCTTCCTACTAATTGATTCCTCATTCTCTGCTCACGATCCTGCTGAGGGATCACCTTCTCTAACCCATTTCCCCACACCCCCTTCTCTCATGACCACCTCCTGTCACCCACAAAATTCTCACTCACCCCTGCCCCCCTGTAATTTCTTTGACTTAAGCATTTGAGATCAGTGTTTAGAGGTTAAGATCTCAGATATAAACCCATATTGCCTGGGTTTGAATCCTAGATCTGCTCCTCACTTATGCCTCAATTTCTGACTACATAAAATGGTGTTGACAGTAGTCCTTTTACAGGGTTATTATGGGATTCAGTGAGCTGATACGTATAAAGGCTAATTTATACTATTTATATTATTATAAATAGTGCCTGGCTCACAGAGAATGCTATAGAAGTAAAAGCTACTTTATTATTGAATAATTTCACATATTGCGCTATTTCATAGCTACATACATGTGTACTTGCATTACTGTCTTCCTTTTTTAGTCTATGAGCTCCCTCTGGCATGGTAGGGCAATCAACATGTTTCATTTTGTCCAGTTTTAGCACTGCATCCTGGAAAACCCCTCAGTACCAGGCAGACCAAGACAGTAGTTCACCCTATGAGGAATCCTATCTTATTTACCTTTGAATTCCCAGGGTCTATCATGGGATCCATATGTTACAAAGTAGATCATTCTTAAGGGTTTATTGAACTATAGAATCCATATTAATTGTCTTCACAACTTCTTCCTCAAAACTTGCTTTCAAACATCAAAAATCAATCTTCTTCTTGCTACAAAGTCACAGCTGACGTTTCAAAACTTACCAGTGAACAACTGAATACATTCATTTCTTTTAATGCATGGAAACTGGAAAGATACTTTTACCCTGTTATGTATCATCAGTGTATTAGGAATGGCCACACTTTAAGCAATCAAAGACATACCTGTCATGTTAACAGCAGGTGGGGAATAGGAGGGGGAGGTCACACTGTCTTTTCTGTCTAGTGATGGGCAAGTTGAAATCTGAAGGTCCCTAGTTCACATCTCTACCTGAGGAACAATCTTGTCCTGGTCAGAAATGTTCCCTCTGCTGAATGTATCTGTCTATCCAGCTGTCAAGAAGGGCGAGAGCACCCGGTTCCGATGCACTTTGTCTTACAATTGCTCCTCACCCAAACTGCCTCAGACCTTTTTTCACAGTATAAATACAATGAAAAAGTCCCACCACCAATCTCCTATGAAACAGGGACTCTGGACGTGCCAGAGCTCATAATGAAGGCAATATTTTGTCTTCAGAATCAAGGTCTAGGAAGAAAAAGCTGACAGGCAGCCAGACCAATCTTCCTCAGGAAGAATAATAGCAGAGTTGCTAAAAGCAGGGCCTTTGGAGTCAGAGTTCAAACCCTGCCTCCTCCAGTTACTGGCTACAGGATCTTGGACAAGTTACCTAACCTCCATGGGCCTCAGTTTCCTTGTTTGTAAAATGAGAATATAATAATAGTACTTACTTTCTTCTAGGGTATTATTATGTTTTGTCTTAGCCTGTGAAAACAGAGCATGAGGCAAAGCTGATTAAGAATATTATATTAGGTATTGGGAGATGCAATCCCAGGGCATCAAGAG
>PVKE010030044.1:0-19865 GCA_004027555.1 Craseonycteris thonglongyai
AGCACTGCCTGTCCCCCAGCAACTGCCTATCCCTGAGCAACTGCCTGTCCCCCAGCAACTGCCTGTCCCCCAGCTGGGTTCCCACTCTGTGCCGCCCTACATCCACCTCTGTTTCTATGTCATAACTAATGATGTACCACTGTGGGCCCTGCCCCCTTCTAATCCACCTTCTCTGAAACAATAAATCTTAAAAAACAAACAAATAAACAAAAAACAGAAACGCCCAAGATAAGTCACTGAAATGTCCATTTTGAGAAAGCCCCCCGGCGCTACGTACACCCTGGGGGAGAACACCTGCCCCAGTGATTTCACAGTATGAAAGTATGAAGTCTGTTATGGGTTGAATTGTGTTCCCCACAATTCGTGTTGTGGCTCTAATGCCCAATATGAGTAGACTTGATGATAGGGCCTCTGAGGTGGTAATTCGGGTGAAATGAGATCACAAAGTGGGGTGTTAATCCTACAGAACTGAAGAGTGTGCTTTCTACTCCCTCCCATCCTCCCCCTTGGCATCACACACACATGCACACATGCACGCACACACTCACTCCATGTGAGGACACAGCAAGAAGGCAGCTGTGTGCCAGCCAGGAAGGGCTCTCAGCAGCACCGACCATTCTAACACCTTGATCTCAACTTCCCACCTCCCAAACCAGGAGACAACACAGTGTCCATGAAGAAGCCTCCCTGGTGGCTAATCCAAAGCCTCTCAACTGAAGGTGGGGACCACCCTACAGCTGTCACTTCCCACAGGTCTCTCCAGATCCTTCTTAGCCTCCCGACCCTTCCCATTCCCACCCTCACACTTTTCTCCCTCCATTCAGAAACCAAATTGCTAAATATTTACTACCTAAGTTAGTGGCAGGTGCTCAGAGGGAATTTAAGGACATATAAACCAATGTGTTTACCCCTCAAGCTGTTTGGAAGCGATAGATATACAAGAGAACCATTCTTCTCATGCGTAATCCTTTCAGTGATTTCCCACTGATCTCAGGATCAAGTCTACTACCTTAAATATGACCTGCGAGGCACCGCCCAATTGTGCCCCTTTCTGTCTCTCGCTCGCTGCAACCCAGTTGCACTAGCATCCTTCATTCAGCTTCCTGCACACACCTGAGTCTCTCCCTTCTAGAAACTTCCCTACAAGTGCTGCTACCATCATCTGGACCACTCAGAAGCCTGTTCTCCTCATCTGTGGCCTATTAATTCTGCAGGACCCATGCTGGCCCTCAAGTGAAGTTAAACCTCCATTAAGTAATCGCATAACCCCATGAACTTTTTTCTTCATAGCATTAATAACACGCACAGTCATTTAAACAATTGAGAGCTTTGTTCAACAAGGTAGGTAAGGACTGTGTGTATCTTAGTTATTGTCATATGTCCAGCATTCAGCACATTATAGGTTCTGGCTATAGAATTATTGGAAGAATAATATCTAAGAATACAGAAATCACATTAATTGCCAGATATATAGGTGTAACTGTTAATGCTGAGCTCAGGAGAGGTAGTAGAGACTGGAGAGGCCAAGTAATGATCCAGAACAAACCTCAACAGAGCCTGGGAGGAAAGCATTGGTTTCTTCTATCAGGCCTAGTCAGACCACACTCATCACTCAGAGTCCAGCTCCTAGAATGTTTCGTAAAGAAAACGCGCTAGTTACATGTCTTGGTCTCTTCCTCCCCTGGCATCTCCATAGCAAAGCCTCCAATGCTCATTTGTATAGGGTCACAATCTTGAACTGTTTGCCAATAATTAAACTTGTGGATGCCCTTAGCCATCTGAACCTTGAATGCAGCCATGATTATTATGCATTTATTCATCAGGCACGTAATGTGTTCAGGGCCTGAAGCGCCAGGCCTAGGGGTTCAGAGCTCTTAGATAAGGCTGAGTCCCTGCACTTAAGCAGGTCAACTGATTGGCCAAATAAACAGCTCGTTGTAATGTGAAGTGACCAACGCATAATAAACACAAAGTTCTGAACTTTTCACGGACGTGGTATTGCACCCAGTTTGGGGGTGTGTTGTGGACGGTTTCCCAAAGATACCTGAGAGCAGTTACAGGTTTAGTTAGTGGCCCAAACATGGAGAGGACATTCCAGGGAAAAGCAGCAGTCACGCAGGCAGGAGGGGCTCACTCAGCACACGGCCTGATGTACCCTGTTAACGGGCTGGGTGGTGTCCACAATGGCAAGAGGAGAAAGCAGGGCCCAGAACAGCTAGTCACTGTTACGTCTATATGTTTTATCCTACGGGCAATGGAAAAGCATAGAATGATTTTAAGGTTTATTTTTTTATTGTTTTTGACAGAGAGAGAGAGAGAGAAGGGGGAGGGCCCAGAACAGTCTTCATAGTTGCACATCATTGGTTTTTCCACATAACTTCACTCCACAGGCGGGTGTGGGGCTGCCCAGGGCAGGAACTGGGCCGGGGTCTCATCCCGGTGAGAACTGAATTGGGGGCACTCCCCAGTTCAGCACATGGGTCCGCACGGGCCGGGGCCGGGACTTGATCCTTGGCCCCCGGTACTGCAAAGTGAGCGCCTAACCCACTGAGCCATCCCGGCTTCCCAGAGAATGATTTTAATCAGAAAAAATTCATCATGTGGCTAAGGAAGCTCACCAACAAGAGGATGAAAGAGGGTGAGGCTGGGTTCAGTTAGCTTGCTGATGTTAGCGAGAACTGAAGTAGGCAAGGCCCCGGGGGGCACACAGCCATTAGTTGAGAGGCTCAGGAATTAATTGGACAGTAATTGGTGATTTGAAAATAAATGCACCTTCTCTCCCTGCCTCCCCTCCTTTCCCAAGGTCCTATGCCTGGTCCTATTCTCAGGCTTGCTTGCTTACCTTTAAAGGTCAAGGGCACCCTCTGGTATAGTAAGTAGTTCACTGTTGCTTCTTTGTATTTGCCCCCAACCCTTTCTTCTTTTAATTTGTCATCGTACTTTTTGGCTACAGATGCACATCTTGAGTGTTAATAGAAAGCCTTTTCAAGGAGAAGAATCAAAGTTGAATAGCTGGTATTTGAAAACCAAAAATGCCACCTTCTTGTTCTAGAAACCTTTTCCATTTCCTAAATGGTGGCACCCTTCAGTCTGCCTTAGAATCCCAAGTGCCATCATTTCCCAGGAACTACCAGTCTGTCAGAGTTAGCTCAGCAATTAGCATTCCCACACAGAACATTCGTCCACATGAATATTTTAGAACACAGATGCTCCAGATAGAGGTGGCACTTAAGAAATAAACACAAGATATCCTTAACAGAACTGCACACTGGGACAATTGCTATCTGAAAGTAAAACGTGGGGAAGCTGGGATGGCTCAGTGGGTTAAGCGCTCACTTTGAAGCGCCGGGGACAGGGGATCGAATCCCAGGACAGGGGATCGAATCCCGGCCCCGGACCGTGCAGACCCATATGCTGAACTGGGAGCTCCCCAGTTCAGTTCTCTCTCTGTCTCTCTCTCTGTCAAAAATAAATAAAAATATTAAAAAAATATGAAAGTAAAACGTGGCAAGCTGAAGCAAGAGTTGAGGAGGCATCTTGACCCAGATATTGTTGACAGGGAATGAGAAGCTGCCCAGGCAAACGAAGAACGTGGGGCGTGGACACCGAGGGCCACCCCTGCTTTTAAGGATCAGGGAATGAGAACAGCTGAGCCACTGTGATCCCTGGGACACATGGCAGAGTTGCTTTCATGGAGTGGATGGGAACCTCATGCCTTACCTTGAGCTCATGGCTCTCTGTCTTGTCACTTTTGGAGGCTGATGAAGACATGGCAGCACATCCAGTCAAAACTGGAACACTGGGATACAAGGAGAACCTGGTGTCCGAACTGTTACTCAGGAGCGAATCCTGGGCATTCACACTGATCAGAAATCAAGATGTGTACTGAGGCTCTCCTACAGTGTCCTAGCTGAGCCTGAGGCAAATGCTACCAGAGGACCTCTTTGGGGGCCACTTCGGAGACTTGGGAGGTAATTTACATAGTAACTTCTGGAAATCCATCACAGGACTGAGGTAAAATCCTGAAACTTGGCCTGAAACCCACATGACACCAACAGATTCAAGATTGGATCAGGCCCACCTGGGCAAACCTGAAGAAGTCTTTTCGCAGAGTATGCTGTTTTAGGACCAGGGATGTGGTAAAGGGAAGTCTTTATCAGCACTATGAGGATTTACGGGGGATTGCTCCAATGCCATGTTTCTTGGATAAACAACTCACCTCAAAATGAGCACCCTCACAGCGATTACGCAGTGCTTTGCTGGAACTCAGGAATTGCAAAGTCATTTGCTACAACTGGACTGGTACTTAGTAGGAGCCCCAAAACCAACTAGCCTCTGGGCCTATGTGTTTCAGCCATAGCAGATCTCTCCATGTCTGCAACAAATTAGCACCTTTATTCTTAATTTTAGAGTTGCATAATCCTTCTAGCTATTAGCTCCCACCTCACCAACATTTGGTTTATATTATATTATTGCCC
The DNA here is from genome assembly GCA_004027555.1 of Craseonycteris thonglongyai. Taxonomy (NCBI): domain Eukaryota; kingdom Metazoa; phylum Chordata; class Mammalia; order Chiroptera; family Craseonycteridae; genus Craseonycteris; species Craseonycteris thonglongyai. The sequence goes on from PVKE010030044.1 coordinate 4,479, forward strand.
TTGTTACAAGGATTTTTATTTGCTCTCTTTCCCCTACTACAGGGGTCTCCGAACTTTTCAGCCCTCGGGCCGCATTAACTATCAAACAGCAGTTTGGGGGCCAACTACACACTCGTGGTCCAAATAAAAAAGAATCAAAACATAGATGTTGTTTTTAATTATTTATTTAATATTATTTTATTCAGATAAAAAGGTCTCCACGGGCCGGATGAGAGGACCCGCGGGCCATAATTTGGAGACCCCTGTGCCTATTAGATAGAGTTCCTTTAGGGCCGGCAACTGTCACATTAGCCGCAATACACTCCAGAGCTTATCGTGATGGATCGCACATGGTTGGCTATTAACCATATGTAAAATGAACCTAGTGGATTCTATGTGTATATTGTTTCGTACCTATAATTTCTTTTTTTGGGGGGGAGTGGGGGCAAGGGAGTCTAGTCTCTCATTCAAGACCTAAAAACAACAGATGAATAAGCCTAAGACTTAGAAAATAAAAATGAAAAATACATATGATTTTAAAATTCAGTTTTAGTTAGTAAATAAAGAATACAAGTATAGCTAGATTTGAAAGACTGTGTAAATGGCTTAGAAAAATATTAGGATCCCAAGAACTTAATAGGCAAAAGATACAAACAGATAACTCACTGAAATAAAAAATATGTAACATGAAAAACTTTCCAACTATATTAGACAGTATTTACCTATTAAATTAGTGAAGTTTTAACCAGTTGGGGAGTTAGAAATGGTAAGAAGGTAGTCATACACTCAAGGACTAAGTGAGATACAGACATGGCTGTGTGGATAAGGAGCCTTAAAAAGTTATACCCAGGCATGTGAGACCATATGTGTATACATAAATTCATATGTGCCTATAAATATAAACTAAAAGCATCTTCATGCTTTTCTATACACTTCTGAAAATATATATTCTAATGAAACAAAATGCTGGCCAACGTTTATGTGACATAACTTAGAACTTAACAACATCATTCTACCACTTACTAGCTGTGACCTTCAGTAAACTATTAGTTTTCTAGGCTCGGTGTCCTCATCAGTAAAATGGTAATTTTGTGGTTAACTGAGGATAAGGGGAGAGGGGGAGCTAAATATATGGTTATGGAAAGAGCTGTATACCTGGAACTTATATATAAGTTTTACTAATCAATGTAACCATAATAAATTTAACAACAACAAAAAAACAAATATAAAAAAAAAGTACCTACATACCTTGTATGGTTGGCATAGATATTAAATGAAAATACATATTAATAAGTTTAGAACAGTACCTGGCACATAATGCTCAATTAATGTTAAATGCCATTAGTCTACATATCAGAAACATAGAAATAGCCAAAATAAAATTGTTATTATGATTAATAAAAAAATGAGTAATCCATAAAATGGCATATTATACTCATCAAAATGTTATTCATGAAGAGTTCTTAATGACTGAAGCAATGCTTATATTAAATGAAAAAGCATGTTATAAATTAAATATATAGCATCAATATATAGAAAAATATGGAACATTGTACTAATGCAAAGTATTACAAGAAACAAAGCAATAAGCATCCCTCGGGTGAATGTGTTTATAAATGAGTGTGTGAAATTTAGCACAAACAATGCATCTCCTGACTTAAGATGGTGTACGTTGTACTAGGGCCAGCCTCTCCTACACCCCACCACAAGTTCTAGTGTCCAGTTGGTTCTGATCCAGAGTGTCCTTCTAACTTTAAACAAGTAACAAGCCTTGCTGCAGCCCCTACAGCTTTTCCTCCTCCCAGCTTCACTCCACGCTCTGGCAGCTTGTACCTTTTCTAGCTGGCAAACCATAAAGTTCTTATCCCTTCTGCAGTTTTGGTTGTAAGAAGGAGAAAAAAGATAAGGTCTTTCCTTTACTCTGAAGAAACTTTGCAGAATGCTTTTCTTTATGCACAATATTTCCCTTGCATAAACAGCTTTAGGAGCCATTGTTCCTCAATTCGTGACCTTTCTGATTATTTTACCTTAACTTGGTTCAAAACACTATGTTTGTTTCAGTCAATCAACTTTTGCCCTTACAGCACTATTAAAAATATAAACATCCATGTATAAAAATAGCACTCAAGACCTTAAAGGTTTTAACAATAGCATTAAAAAGAATAAACAACCAAAATGTACAGACTTCAGGAAACTGTTCATATTGTTAATAAAGTATTTCTTTGGAGCAAATCTCAAATAAACTTCCTGTTTATCAATCAGCATTGCTGTGTAAACAAGACTGGGTTGGGCATTATGTATTTAAACCATAGTGCTGAAAAACCATTCTAGCTATATGTATCACTCAAACATCCATCCACACTGTATCACCCAATATAATTAAGTTTTTGAAATATGTAGTTTAAGTAGAAACTCCCCAGATGTTCACGTAGTTTGTTGCTCTATGTAACCACTTTCACAATAAAAACTACCCATATAATACCCTACCAGTTTAATGAACCCCAAACTTTACAAATTAATACAACACAATCTAAATGCACCATACATTTATATTTGTTAATCTTGATAGTAGAACATTTAAACATTTCAAACTACATAAAAATATGACAAATAATATAAAATAAAAAGAAATTTGTTGACAACTTACTTCCCAGTCATCACCATTTTGTATATTGCAGTTAAGCAACGAGACAGCTTACACAACTCTCCAGAAAACAGGTAGTGTTTTTAGCGGTGTTTCAATAAAAATCAGCAGTCCCACACAATAATGTCTCCTATTTATTATCTTTTCCACAGTACAAATTTTTCACAAACCATAAATCCTTTGCAGTTATTCAAAGTCTGTAAACAAATGCCTGAATCCCCACATCCCCCCACCTCAGTTTAAGCTTGTGAATGTGTGAAGTCCTTCAATCAAGTTTTAACTTTCACTTGTGTAAGGAGTCAAGAGCCTTCTCTCTTTAAATTATTTGTATTTTAACCTGCAGTGCAGTAAATCACAGTGAAAGCCCTGGGAAAAACAAGACAACATGATCTTTACAGCAGGACTTGAAACTTTATAATATTAAATGCATTTAAAGAAGCTTCCCATAATAAAAGCAAGGGTTTTCATTTCCAGAAATCAATTCAATTAGAAACCCTAGGTTCTACTTAAAAACCCATTTGATCTAAAAGTGAAAACAGTCCCCTATCCACAGTCACTTTATAAACTTTATACAGTTTCACTTGCAGAGATTTTTTTTTTTTTTTTCCAGTCTGGAAAACAGTAGTGCAATTAAGTTTTACTTCTTTTAAGTTATTCAGTCCAGGATGTCGATAGCTCTGTGGAAAGATAAGAAGATGCTCTGGTAAACAAGAAATTTTTGCAAGCCCTTGCTGGCTTACTGTAAGTCCAGAGTGGCTTTCAACAAAATGTTGTATATACATCACTAATAACAAAGCAGAAATAAATAGGCAGAAATGACTGTAAACTGTCTCATCTCTTAATGATTTTTCAGTAATAACTGGCTTGACGAATTGGTTACATAGTCACTTAAATAAACAGACAGTAGACAGTTGCCCTTAAGGACATTCCACTATGGCATCCAATCTGGAAAGCCCCAATGGAGTTACATTCCTAAAAACAAAAAAAAAAAGAGGTGGGTAGTGGGCAGGGGGTAGTGGAGAGGGGGAGATAAAAGTTTAAAGATGTCACTTGAATGGAATTCCATCAAGTCAGCCAGTTCATTTAGATTTCTTCTTAAAAAGGCTCTTAATTATTGATGGCTTTTTGCTTTTCTCTCCATTATGACAAAGGTCGTGTGGGATGCTGCTTATCCTGGCGACATTTGGGGCCTCCTGAACCGGTTTACTGTCGTTACCGGCTGAGCAGCAGGACGGGTGGCGAGGCTTAGGCAGCGGGATGCCGCTGGAGAGCTGGTTCATGCTACAGGATTTCTCCAAGATGCCATTGTACACCTTGCTCACAGGACTGAAGATCATGCTCTTGGTTTCTGTCAGCCCTACACAGTCAGGGGAGCCCAGGGAGATGTCTGCAGTCACAGGCGAATCGCCTCTGGACGAGTCCTCCAGAGAGAGCTCATCTCTTGATATCTTTCGAGGAGACAAGGTTGGGTAAATCTCAAGGCTTAAAGGAGGAGACTGTTTCCTTCCAATGGAAGAATTTAAGGAGTCACACTCGGAAGCCGTGTCTGGCACTTCCCTGGATGAGACAGACGCAAAGGTAATATTTTAAGTCCCTAGGTTAAGAGTATCAACAAACACTAATTCGAAATAAAACAACATCCATCATTTCATTTATCAAAATATAAAAGGGGGCAAAGCTAAAATTTGCATGCATTTCAACAAACTCAGAAAATCACCACTTCAAATAATGTAACTTATCAAAACTCAATGTTTCATGTTTAACATGAACTATAATGAAATTTTCCAACCTAAGAAATATTATAAGTTACGCCTTCTTCATCTGTCAGAGAAATGACAATGTTTAAAGTTTGCAGACCTTTATCTTCCAGCTTTTCTTTTACCTCAACATGAGTATTTCTCTTCCTAAATCACATAGTTGATATTATATACTTGAAATAAAAAGAATTTTAGTCACTTCTAACTTTAATTTTTTAGTGATTAGGTTGATAAAATATAGCTTTCTAAGGAAAAAAGAAAGAAATCTACTAAGTGAAACTTAAGTTCTCCCAAGTTTAAAAAAGCAGGGAAGGGAGTTGAGGTATAATCGTGTGTGGAAGTGAACGGGAGGTGAAAGGCAATGACATTATGCTATTTTTCTTAAAAGCAGACATTTAAGAAACTCTCACAGGTTTATTTCTGTGTGATTATACTCCTTTCTCCACAGTGAAAAGAGAAGAGAAATAAAGAGTGGAAAAAGTTCACAATGCCAAAGCCAGCTGTTCCTTCAAATTATACCTCAAGTCCCACTTGTGAGTCCCCCACTGCTACTACCCCTCCTCCTGAAGCACCACACAGTCATCTCAACAGGACAACAGCTAACTGGCTCCATTCTTGTTCCTCCTTCTCAGTTACTTCTCTATAGGGCCTTTAGTTACTTCTCTATAGGGCCTTTAGTTACTTCTCTATAGGGCCTTTAGTTACTTCTCTATACGGCCTTTGAAGTGGTTTTAAAAACTCAATCAGAGCACATCATTCCTTTGCTCACAACTTCCCAATGTTTCCTCTCAGATTCGGGCTAAAATCCCAAGTCCTTGTCAAAGTCACAAAGGCCTGTATGATCAGAGCTGTGGTTGTCCCTCCAGCGGCTACTGAGCCTGCTGTTTTCGCCTCATCCTACCATGGGGTTCTCCTTGTTCCTCCCACGTGCCCCCGTTGTGACCCCATCCGCACTTGCTGTTTTCCCTGCCTCACATGCTCGTCCTGACCCTCTCTATACGGCTTCCCTCTCCATGTCGTTCTGGTCACTGCTCAAATGCTCTCTCTCCAGGGATGCCAACCCTAATCACCTGACTGAAAGCAGCATTCCTTTTCCTTTTACCTGTTTTTGTTTAGCATCCCAGAATTTACAACCACATAAAATGATAGTTTATATTAACTTGGTCATAGTCAGTTTCCCCAGAAGGAAATTTAATGAGGACAGAGAATCTTATGGATTTCTGTATTCTTTGCAATGGAATAGGGGCAAACTCACAGTAGATATACAACAAATACGTAATAAATGAATGGAAGGGAGAGAAGGAGGGAGAAAAAATCTGAAAGAATAGGGATTATGTCTTATTTGTTCCTTTGTATTCACCATGCCTGATACACATATTGTTACCTCCATGAAAAAAAAAAGATTAAAAAATAAAAAGTACAGTCAAGTTAAAAAGTAACTGGGAAAAGAAATAAGGTGGAAGGAGGAGGCGAGCTGAAGACAGAACAGAAAGGCAAGAACACATATGAGTGGAACCCACCAGTTAGAAGTAGGCAGGACCTCCTCTCACCCTGGGCAGTGCAGGCGATTAACAAGAGCCTGGCACACAGCAGACTGGATTCACACACATGGAATGAATGAGCTGTACGATCTCTCACCTTGGATGACGGCTACAACGATCACTTGTTAATCGTAAACTTTACTCTCACTAGTAGATGAAACAATTCCCTATGAAAATGATTGATGACGACGTGGACTAAAGAATCACGTAACAGCGATAACACGGGATCATGGGGAGCACCCAGCCCGTTCTCTCTGCTTTTGGTTCTCATATGAGAACTAGGAAGAACAAAGCCCATCTAACACCTCGATTTTACCTTTGGGAGGGGCCCTGAGCAGAAAACCCAGCCACACCAAGCTCGGATGTTGGCGTACAGAACTGGGACCAACAACTGGGTGTTGTTGGAAGCCTCCAAGTTCGTGGTAACTTCTTGTGCAGCAACAGAAAAGACACAACACACCCCCCTCCCACCTCCCACACACCCAGCAAGACACAGAGCGCTGTCCGGAAAGTATCCAGCCGTGTCATAAGAAAATCAAGAGGCACTTATGGCTGGATGCTTTTCGGACAGTCCTCATAGACATATATTGTAGTGTATTCATTGCCAGTACCATTGCTTGTCAGCGGAGAAGTATATGGCCTCCTCCTCCTCCTCTTCATTTCTGTAAAGAGCAGGACAACTGGACACTGAGAGGATATCTGGATCCGGGGAAGGCAAGGACTGCTGTGTGTGCTGCGGGTAGCGCGGGTGTGATGCGTGGGGCGCATGCATGGGAAGCTGAGCGCGCTGGGACTGGGGCGAGGAGGGCACCACGCTGCGGCGAGAGCGGCACAAGCTACTGCTTCTGGCTAAGGATCCAGCAGGTTTGGCCACGGTCCCTGAAAACAAAGCATAAAAAAAATTAAACGCCTCAAAAAAAGCCAGCGCTTCCTTTTAAAAACACTACAAAGACACGCAGAAGAGAACCGACGGTGCTAATATGTCACCATTTCATCGACCTTTACGGAGGTAAGCAACGGTGTAATTACTACCATCCCCCATCACCTAAGGAGGCTTCTCAGGAAAGTCAGTAAGAAAAATAAAATGTAACAAAAATGAAAGCACATCAAAAAATAAACAGAAACGAACATGAACAATGGGGCTGTAAGATAAAATGATATTACTAACCATAAAGACTTAAAAATTTACCCAAGGTAACAAATCCTTAAATTTAAAAATCTGTAAATATAGCATATTTTTAAGGAATCTGTACTTTGCTGCACAGTGAACTGAAAATGATCAATAAAAAAATCGGTTACAATGTGTCAACATATATCTCTTGGGATGATGCACTAGTTTTAACTTTAAAAGTTTTACTGCATACATAGTATGAAAGCTACTTACACAGAGGTCAAACCAAAACTTGTTTCTTGAAAACTGATTATTGTGGAACTGACCAGAAGTCTTAGATCTTCTTGTTTCTGCTACCAGTCTCAGTCTAGACCAAGTCTGTCCAACACATGGCTTGCATGCGGCCCAAGATGACTTTGAAAGCGGCCCAAATGTGGCCCAACACAAATTCATACACTTTCTTAAAACATTATGAGATTTTGGGGGGAAATCTTTTTTTTCTTAAGCTCATCAGCTATTGTTAGTGTATTTTATGTGTGGACCAAGAGAATCTTCTTCTTCCAAGGTGGCCCAGGGAGGCCAAAAGGTTGGACACCACATGCTTAATATCTTCATTCAATGACTATTCCATTTCTTCATCTTAACTGAAAGGCCAGCTCTCCTAAGAACAACCTTGTCAGGCTGAAGTTGTTCATTCCTAGATACCTCACGTACCGCAGCATTAGAACATCATGTTGGAGGCCTTCTCACTCCCCATGTTGTCTGTAAACCCTGACTCCTACACTCTTATAAAATGCACTCCTTTGGAGGCTCAGAGTAGTGAGCCGTGTGCGTATTCCACTCCACTTCCCCAGTCACTCCCCAGTGTCCACACATTCTGTTCCTTCCATTTATCTGTGCCATTCCCGACCCCAAGCTCAAGGACCTTATACTCTGTTGGCTGTCCCTTTGTTGAATTTATTTTCATCTTCTCTCTTTCTACAGTATTCAAAAATCAATGCTAAAAAAAAAAAAAAAAAACAAGCTAAAAAACAAAGAGATAAACAGCAACAATGAAAAACCTCCTCCACCCTCAGATTGTTTTTCAGCTGACATATCTCTTCTCTTTTTTGTTAGGTTCTCCACTACTTCATCTTTACTCATTCATCAAAGAAATTGTAAAGTGCTTACATACAATTTCACTGCAACTATTCTCAACAAAGTGGTGATCTACTTTCTTGTTGCTAAATTCAATATCTAAATCCTCCTTTGACATTTGACCATCACCTGACATTATTACTTTGTCCTTTCCTTGACTTCTCTACCCACATTCTCACCTCTTCCTTTACCTGTCAGCTTCAAAGTTCTGTTCTAGACCTTGTTCTATTCTTGTTCCAACTACTCATTTTGAGAAATATCATTCACTTCCATGACTTCAATTATCATTTACAATGTACAAAAGCCCTAATCTGTAACTCCAGCTTTAATCCTTTCCCTACACTTTAGAACCTTACAGCCAACTGCGGTTGATGCCCCACAGATACCCGAACTGCATTCAACCTTTTCCTTCCCCCAGCCCACTCCCTCTGTGCTCCTTACCTTGGTAAATAGCAATATCGCCCACCCAGTTATCTAAACTGAAAACACAGACATTCTTGACTCTTCCTCCATCATAATCCATACCAAGTTCATTATAAAGTGTTTTCAAGTCTTTATCTCCTCGGTACCTCTCAAATCTGTTCACTGGCCTATATCCCCACCGCCCCTGTATTATGCTGGACTATTTTATCAGCCTAGTAACTAGCTGGTTTTTCTCCATACTGCAGCCTGCATAATCATTCTAAAATGAAAAGGAAATACAGTGTTCCCTCGCCACTTCGCGCTTCATGTTTTGCGGCTTCAGTGCTTCGCGGGTTTTTCCAAAATATTCATCAAAAAATAAAAATGAAAAAATACAACCATGTCGGCAGCCACATGGCGGAAAGGAGCGTTGTTTCATGTTGATGCGCGAGAAAGAGTCTCCGAGTGAGCCTAAAGCTTCTATGAGTCAAGTGAGAGCCTCTCCTCCGCCACCAACACAAGACTCTTCGCCTCTCTCAGAAAGCAATGTTGGGGAAGCTGGGATGGCTCAGTGGGTTGAGCGCTCACTTTGCAGTGCCGGGGACTGGGGATCGAATCCCGGCCCCGGCCTGTGCGGACCCATATGCTGAACTGGGAGCTCCCCCAGTTCAGTTCTCTCTCTGTGTCTGTCTCTGTATCTCTCTCACTCTCTCTGTCAAAAATAAATAAATAAAAATTAAATAAATAAATATATTAATTAAAAAAAAAAGAAAGCAATGTTAATTAATGTTTATTACTGTATAAGGTTTTGTAATTAACCTTATTAATTAGCACTGACACGTTTAAGTAAATACATATACTGTTGTAATTTTTGTCTTAAATGAGTAAAGTATGAATACTGTTTACATATTTAAAACATTCTTGTACCCACATACATGAAAATTCCTAGGGGCAAATCCTACTTCGCGGTTTTTCAGCTTTCGCGGAAGGTTCTGGTCCCCATTAACCGTGAAAAACGAGGGATCACTGTAGAACATTTTATGGCTTAAAGTTTTAAATGGCTCCCCATTACTTTTAGGATTAAAACACAGTCAGACTCCTTAAGATGGCTTATAATGCTCTGTTCATCTAGCCTCTATTTTGAAACTAGTATCCCTTTTCTCTGTTACAGAAACACTAGAAACAGTGTTTCTACCTCTCACAGCTCCCAGAAGTATAATATTCTCTCTCTTGCCTCCAGGCCTCCTTTCTCCATCTCTCCCTTGACCTCTCATTTCAGGTCTTTTGTTTTTTTAAAGGAAAGTTCCTCTAGGACGTTTCCCAAACTTTCCAAGTTGGAGGTCAGTGTTTGCTTTCTTGTGCTCACATAGCAATACCACGGTATATCTCCCCCTCACATAACTTATTCTAGGCTAAGCACACGTAGTGTTTTAAATAGTACGGGAAACTCTCTTGTTTTGAACAGTACATATGGTCAGCCTAGTTTCACAGGGCTAAATTCAAGGTGTCAGTAGGCTGACCATATGTTCAGTTTCAAAAGGGACAGTATGATTGTTTTCTGTCCCATTTACATAGTACGTCTGGTCAGCCTAAACATATCTCAATGCATTGCTCTTGTCTGTCCTCCATTAAACTGTAAATTCCATGAAGGCAATAATTGTGTATTATGTTCAACATTGAATCTAATCAACTAGCACAATGTTAGGCAAAAAGTAGATGCACAATAAAGTTTTACTGAGTGAATCAATGAATGTTTCAAACAGAAAGCAGCATAAAATAACCGGATGGACTGAAGAGAAGAAAATTAGGTTAAGTTGGAAGGAAATATTTTCAGAATTGTTGACCACCCCCCTCAATTCTATGCAAGGTTTTTACCAGACAAAAATTATATAATATAAAAATATTTGTAATTTATTAGGCAAACATTAGAATTTCTTCTCACTTATTTATAACGATTCGCAGGTTAGAGAACGAAGAGACCCTAGAAATATTCAGTGTGATATTCGCACTTTTCCAAAGAAACAAAAATCCTACAAACACTAACAGAATGTGTCCAGTGTGACACAGATAATTAAGTTCCACAACTCTCAGCATATCTCAGTCATCCTCATCAGTCACTGGCTATTCGGGCTACGAAGTAAAAGGTAGCCAGATTCAGTTATGACTGCACGTATGATAAAAAGGCCTGAGAGGAATCAGAGTTCACTGCTTGGAAAAGAGAGTGCTACTCACAGAAATGGAAAAACACTGCATGCAGAAGTTTTAAGAAGGAAGTGAATAGTTTATATAAGGAAAATTCTAAGTAATCCAATAAAGAAATGTAACATAAAGATGAGCATCAATAAATAGGTCACATTTATAAATTGTTTATAACTCTATAATTTTTTCCCAAAATTTTCTTCTTATATATGTTGCCATGTCTTCTGCCTGGAAAAATGTATACAACCCTGTATTAGAATTATATGCACTTAGAGGTGAGGGTCCTTCTCCCTTGTTGTCTGAAAAGGCCTACATAGTGCTGCATGCAGTTATCTAACACCATAAAATGCATATAGTATAAAAAGCAGTGCACTTTGAACTTGTAACAAACTTTCCTCTATATAATGTGAATATGTTTTATGATATATTCAGGTTATTTATTATTAATTTCCAATAAAGTCAGACATCCACTCCACCTGTGATTTATGAGTAAATAAAACAATAATGTTCACTATATAGAAATTTGAGATAATTTTTCATTCTGATATCAATATATACAGAAGCATAACAATTTAATATGACCCCTTTTGCAAAGTGTAGTTTTCTTATAGCAGAGAAGATAAAATTTTGTTTTGCAAAAAGGCACCCCCACCACCACCATCATCACCACCAACCAAAAATAGTAAGTAATATATGAACTTCTGATTCTAGCAATATGACAGTCGAAGATCACCTGACCACCATCTCCTAACTCCAGCAACACTCTTTAAATGCCTCCGAACACTTCATCAATGTGATGGATAAAATATAACAATATTTAAAACTATTAGCTGAGTTTGCAAGGAAGAAAATTCTCAGATGCCAACACAGAGAAAATAAAAGTAAGAATAGGCCTGTGAGTGAGGCTGGACCTGCTGTGGAGGGTCTCAGTAATTTATTATGGGGAGTAAAGCATGGGCCTACATAGACTACATTCCTCAGTGAAATGGTTATATTTAAACAAACAAAAACAACAAACAAACACAAACAATAAAATGTAAAAGTTGCACTTCATTATGAAATATTGGAGGCATTCTCTTTAAAGTGAGAAGTGGCAATCACATTCCCTACAATCACCACTTCTATTCAGCATTTTACTGGAGATCTTAGATTGGACTATAAGCAGGGAAAGGCATAAGGATTGGAAAGGGAAAGACAGCAAATTATTTTATACACACACAAAAAATCCAAGACTCCTACAAGAGAATTGTTTCTGTATATAAGATTAGCATACCAAAATCAGCAGCATTTCCCAATACATCAGCCACAAGCAATGTGAAGTGTTTTTTAAGAAAGGTAATGTGTAACTGTAAGAACCATCTATAAATTACCGTGAAATTCATGTTTAAAAAAGGACACACAAGAACTGATCCTAATATTCATAGCAAGAGTAGCAATTCTGAATTTGAATAATAAATGAAGATTTCAACTAATCAAACATCAATACTCACTATGAAGCTATAAATGGCAACTAAAGCAGAATACGACTAAGGGAACAAAACAGCATGGGCACATTTATGTATCTATGGAGAAAAGTGGTATCACAAATCAGCAAAGACAGAGCAGGACTGAGGCTGAGACAACTGTTTATCCGTACATCAAGAAATATATTTAGATTCCAACCTCACAATATGAACAAAAATAATTCTAGGTAGATTAAAAGACTAAAGGATTAAAGAAGATCCAAGGTGGCTGAACAGAACAAACACAAAGAAGAAAAAAAAAAGGGGGTTAAAGAAAAACTTAAAATTTTTTAGGAGAGCAAATAACAATCTATTGTCTGAAAAAGACATAAAAAGCACTAATCAGATTCATAAATTTGTCATTAAAATGTTTTATTTAAACTCACATAATTAAAAAAGAAAGTAATTTACATAGCACAGTAAAAAGAAAAGCCCAAATCTAGGGAAAAAATATCTGCAATCCTCAAATAAGCAGAAAACAAAACAAAACAAAACAGAAAACAAAAAACCCAAAACCAATAACCAAACAAAAAAACAACTTCTTCAGATCAGTAAGAAATCTTGGAAGGATTCCACAACAGGAAGGAACAAGCAACTCAGAAAGGAAGAAATCTCAACAACAAAAGCTAATAAATGGTATGGTACTCAATCTCAGTAGTAATTAAGGAAATAAAAATTTTAGTAACAGTAAGGTAGCATATCATACCCATTCAAGTTAAAAAACAAATCAGATCATTCCAAGTATTGGTGAGGATATAGGCAGACAACCACTCATATACAGTAGGTGTCTAAACTGATAGAACCATTTTGAGAGCAACTTGGCAATGACTAGTAGGAGGTGCCTTCCCAACAACTCAGCAATCCATTTCTGGTATCCACCCAGAGAAATGCACAAAGCTGTGCACATGGAGATAAAGATAAGGATGCTCACTGCAGTATTGTTTTGTAAGGGCAAAAAAAGCAGAAAGAACCTATCTCAATAGGAAAATAGATAAATAACCCGTGGTTTATTATTACAATAAATAAACTGTGGTTAACTCACAGTTACAGTGAATTTAATTTATCTATATATAAACATAGAAAAAATTTAAAACATACTATGAACAAAAAGAATTGTAAAATAAGGGGAAGCCAGGATGGCTCAGTGGGTAGAGTACTCACTTTGCAGACCCGGGGACTGAGGATCAAATCCTGGCCCTGGCCCGTGAAGACCCATATGCTGAACTGGGGAGTGCATCCAGTTCGGACACCCCGGCCCAGTTCCTGCCCTGTGCAGCCCCACGCCCACCTGTGGATTGAAACTATGTGGAAAAACCAATGATGTGCAACTATGGAGACTGCTCTGGGCCCTCCCTCTTCTCTCTGTCTCTGTGTGTGTCTCTCTCTCTGTCAAAAACAATAAAAATAAATCTTAAAAAGAAAAAAAAAATTATAAAATGATACCTGCAGTTTGGTATCATTTATGTAAAATTTTAAATGAACAAGTATATAAATTGCTTATGAGTATATCTGCATGTAATTAAAAGTACAATAAGCGTTAGAATGATAAACTTCAGAGTGGGAAGAGGAGACAATGTGATTAACTATATGTGTAATGGCTTATTTCAGAGAAAAAGAGATGAATGCGGCAAAATGTTAAAATCTGTTTACTTCTGTAGTAGATGAGCATATTATTGTCAGTATTTTTAGGTACACCTGAAGAAATTTTTAAATAAATTGCTACTACGTTCCCACTATGAATATTTAGCAGTGCTATAAAAGTACTAATAGGAAAAACAAACATCTGTTCTCTTACCAACACAGTTACCCTATGATAGTAGTTTCTTTTTTCCTTTACACAATTAAACATAGACAGTATTATGCTGTGTATGCATAATTTTATAATCTGCTACGTTGCTCTTAACATATTACAGGTACGTTTCCTTATCATTATTTCACACTTATACAATTTAAATATCCATGGTACAAATGTAAAACTGTTCAGGAGGATATTTAATGAAAAGCATTCACCCTATCCTAGAGCCTAGGCCTACTGCCAGAGTTATTTATCAGGTCCAGAAATTGTGTGTTTATAACAAAGTAGAGTGGAGTATCATCGTTTTGCCACTGGGTGGAGACACAGCTCTCTCAGTATCTTTGGCATGAGTTATTTTCAGAGATAATAAATTTGATCACGACATTTCTAAATCATAAAAATATTAAAATCAATTATTGTACTTTTCCTATTTAAAAGTTAAAATTTATCTCTATATCACAATCACTGAAAACTTACAATAATTATTCTCATTTAGTGTGAAGTGTTTTAATGCACATATGGATATCTTTTCCCCAAAAAATGTACTTAAAAAAAAAAAAGGCAAAGACTAATTGTTGCCAATCAATGTCACCCCATTAAATTCAACAATAAAAAGAAAAAGGCAATGAAATAATCTAGTTTAGGGGATACATCTTCACACACACTTCTGAACTGAATAATTATGTATTCTGAGGAGGAAATACAGCTTTAAAAAACTATAGTTTTCAAACACAATCATACACTTATGAATCAGTGTTGTATTTGGCAAGCGCAGGGCATATAATTCATATAGACACAAACTGACAATATTCAAACAGAATATTGTCAGAGCTGGCCCAGATCTGGATATAACTTTGTGACCATCACTATCTTGTAGTGTGAGGCCAGTGAAATGAGTTAGGTCTCAACAGTCCAGTGTTCATTTTATTCACAATCTGTCCTCTCCTCCCTCCTCTTAAAAAGCTAGTGCTTCCCCTATGTGCTTGCATTATCTGCCTGCCATTAAGCCAGAGAATTAAAATCACAGAAATAGGGGAAAGCCGGGACGGCTCAGCGGGTTGAGCGCTCGCTTTGAGGCCATGAGGATCGAGGATCGAATCCCGGCTCCGGCCCAGGCAGGACAGGACCCACGTGCTGAACTGCGGAGTTCCCACAGTTCGGTTCTCTAACTGTCTCTGTCTCTGTCTCTCTCTCTATCTGTCAAAAAGTAAAATAGAAATAACTATGCACTGAAGACAAAAAGATAATTTCTCTCTATAAATGTGAAAAGATAAAAAAAAAAAAAAAAAAAAAAAAAAAAAAAAAAAAAAAAAAAAAAAA